>JADBJO010000604.1:490000-527500 GCA_016801955.1 Conus betulinus | reverse complement strand
ACTTATACGTGTTGGGCAGAAAGTGCCCCCTGACTCAGAGGAGTCATCTTAACTTTTGAGCCTTCACTATCAGAATGCAGCAGACGTGACACATGGCAGCCTCTGTTGTCCAGTTGTGTGTTTTTGTTTGAAAGACCCTCCTCGTTAACCTTTTGGCAATTTTTGGAGCAAGTCATGGTGATGATGATTGATGCACAATGGTGCTTTGCTGTTGGATGAACTGAAAAAGGAGTAGCAGCAGGTTGTGTGTGTGTCTGTGTGCGCAGGTGTTCGTGTGTAAGGAAATGGATGCTTGTGTCAGCATATGCTGTTCTGCATACATACATAACTGATATATGTATTTGACTCTAAACAGGGTGTTCTATTTCATTTCATAAAATTTTTTAATGGTTTATAATATCAACGCTTGTATAAAATGAGAACGCATTATATATTTCATGAATGCAGATCAGTGTGTGTGCTTTCAGGTTTGTGTGTAAACTGCCCGTGGTGATCCATTACCAATAATGTATGTTTAAAGTGAGTCATGTTTGTGTATGTTGCTTGTGCTGTCATCCTTTCTAGATCTGTAACCTTGCTTACCATTGAGAAGACAGCAGGCTTGAACCCAGGGTGCCCAGCCTAAAAAGTAGTATTTCCACTGCCCTTGTTAATTTGTTGTTATTTCAGTCATGTCAGAGAAGTGGCCCCCCCCCCCCCCCCCCCCAATCCCCAGCCCCCACCCCCCCCATGCTCATTAGGTGGTTGTAATCACCATCTGCCATATCATTTGAGATGGGTATGGATATTATATTCAGATTAACCGCATCAAACTCTCATCTCCTTTCCTCACTCCCATCCATATGATTATCATGCTCTTATGACCACAGCACGGATGATACATATTTGGGGTTGAATTTGAAGGGGGAAAAAAAAAAAATGCATTGGTGGGAAAGCAAAAGTGAAACAGTGCCATGCTTGCTAGGTCATGAGATATTTGCCATGAGCATGGTTCAGAGTATGTAGTATGTACTTCATTTTTCTGCAACACTCATAGTTGTTTGATTCATTATCAACTTGGCCTCTTCTAGTTTATAATGTGTTTCAGATTGAAGAAAGACATTGCAGTCAGTCAGTTATTTTGCAATTTTTTGTTAAAAAAAAAATGGTACACTGGGCATGTCTTAAGTGACATATCTACTGAATCGGACATGATTTGGTGTTATCTGTTACAATCTTCTTGTATTAGTAACATCAAAGCAACAGACATTGTTTTTATCGAATAATTGAGTTAAACTAAGGGCACAAATGAAAACTAGTATAAAAAAGGAGATTAAAAAAAAATCAAACAAACAAACAAAAAAAAAAAGAAAATTGTTATTAGTGTAAGTGAACTTTTGTGGAAGTGTGTATATAAATGTACAGCAGACATTGTGCATATTCATTCAAATGATAAAGCATCATTAGACAAGCTTTCACTCTTCTGATTTCTGGGTGGAAGAGAAAGAAATGACCGGTGTAGCTGGTCCTTTTTTTTTTGTTTGTTTGGGTTATGTGGGTGCATGTGCATTGTTTCAGTTCTGTGTTTCAGATGTATTTTGTGGTGGAACGTTAATTTTTGAATGAGCATTCTATATACATCCGTTTCCGGAAGAATGAGGTGCCTTGTATTACAAGTAAACACGGTGAAGAGTTAATCCAGTGTGTTGATGCTTGTTTCTATGAAGAAAGTGATGCGTTTACTTTCAGATGGTCATTTGTTTCATCTGCTAGATGATCATTGATTTTGCCTTGTAGAGGATCATTGATTTTGTCTTGTTGATTATTGGTTTTGCCTGGTAGATAATCATTGGTTTCGTATGGTACACGGTCATTGGTTTTGTCAGTAAGATCACCTTTGGTGATGTCCGTCAGATGAAGGGGTAGCGTCTGTTAGATGATCTTTGGTAGTGTCAGTTAATTTATCGTTGGTAGTGTCTGTTAGATAATCATGGTAGAGTCTTGAAGTTTAGGTGATCATGGATGTTCTGTTAGATGATCATCTGTCAAGTGATTATTGGTAATAGTGTTCTGTCAGGTGATCATTGAGCTCACTGGTTTTCTGTCAGGTGACCAGTGGTTTTCTGTCAGGTGATCACTGGTTTTCTGTCAGGTGACCAGTGGTTTTTTTTATCAGATGATCACTGGTTTTCTGTCAGGTGTGACCAGTGGTTTTCTGTCAGGTGACCAGTGGTTTTCTGTCAGGTGATCACTGGTTTTCTGTCAGGTGACCAGTGGTTTTCTGTCAGGTGACCAGTGGTTTTCTGTCAGATGATCACTGGTTTTCTGTCAGGTGTGATCACATGTTTTCTGTCAGGTGATCAGTGGCTTTGCCTGTAAGATAATCATAGGTATATTGACTAATTCAAATAATCTTTGGTATTGTCCATTAGATGATCCTTTGTATTATATGTTAGATTATCATTGGTATTGGCTGGTAGATGATTGTTGATATTGTATGTTAGATGATCATTGATATTGCCTCGTAAGTGGTTGTTGGTATTGTGTCAGGTAATCATTGAAATGGTGTCAGATGATCATTGACAATGTGTCAGAAGATCATTAGCCTTAACTGTGAGTGATCATTTTTTTTTGTGTGTGATGATCATTGGTATTGTGTCAGTGATCATTCGCATTGTTTATTAGATGATCATGGGTATTGTAAGTTAGATGATTGTCGGTATTGTCTGTCAGATGTATCCATTGGTATTCTGTCAGATGGTCATTGGCATGGTCAGTTAGATGGTCATTGGCATGGTCTGTCAGATGGTCATTGGCATGGTATGTCAGATGGTCATTGGCATGGTCTGTCAGATGGTCAGTGGCATGGTCTGTCAGATGGTCTTTGGCATGGTCTGTCAGATGGTCATTGGCATGGTCTGTCAGATGGTCATTGGCATGGTCTGTCAGATGGTCATTGGCATGGTCTGTCAGATGGTCATTGGCATGGTCTGTCAGATGGTCATTGGCATGGTCTGTCAGATGGTCATTGGTGCTGTGTCAGTGCTCATTGGAATTGTATATTAGGTGATCATTGGTATCATCTGTTTGATGATTATTGGTATTGTCTTTTGGATGATCATTGGCATTGTCTGTTAGATGAAACATTGACATTTTCTGTCTGATTATCTATCCCTCCCAGTGCTTGCTTTAATAGACAATTTGGGGAAGAAGTTGGAAGCGGTTTGGGGGGAGGGGGAGGGAAACGAATGGGCATTTTACTACTAGCCTTGGCCAACCTTTCATACCGTCACATGATCGTGTGTGTGTGTGTGTGTGTGTGCGCGCGCGCGTGTGTGTGTGTGTGTGTGTGTGTGTGTGTGTGTGTGTGTGTGTACGTGTGTGTGTGTGTGTGTGTGTGTGTGTGTGTGTGTGTGTGTGTGTGATGAAAACAGTTTGGACTTCCTGTGAATTTCTTTTATGTAGTTAACATGCATAGAGTTGTGTTAGATGGAATGACTTTACAAATATCCAGTGCCCTGTGTTGGTGTGTACAGATGGTCTGGTTAACATGGAGAAAAACAGTATAATAAAACTGTGGCTTCTTACACACTGTACACAAGGGTCAGTCATAATTTGTCCAAAACTGCATGGTCAGTGCAAGTGGAACTGACCAGTGTAAAACGCTGCGATCTGAAACAGTTGTGAGATTAAATTTAGGCTTCTTTTGATCTTCAGTTGACCTCAGCAAGCCCTGAGGTATGTAAGATGATCAGACATATGCAGAGGTGGTTAATTTAAGAAAAGTGTAATGATGGTATTATTTGAGAATCAATTGATTTTATCAAAAGTTACACAGGTAACTTGAAATTCAGATAAAAGATTTTATTTATTTTCAAATTTGAGTGATATGTTACCTATTACTTCAGCAGCAGAGTGAAAACCTAGAATGAAAGATGTGAATTTTAGATGAATGATTTTGTCATTAAATCAGAAAATTCACAGGATCATTGTATTAATTTGAGTAGGCCACCCAAATGATTGTGTTAGGGCAGATTTTTGTCAGGAATAAACCATTTTCAGTATTTATTTTCAATTTTTGAAAGGATTTTTATGATGATTTTCTTGTAAAGACACTCTTCTGCTGTAAATGGTGGGAAGACCTGGGTCGTCAATATGTATAACAGCAGAAGACATGAAAGCAGATTTTTTTTTTTTTTTAGTGCAGGTTGTTCCTAATTGGTTCAAGCTGCCTATTTGAGTGATAGCCATTTTACTTTACTGAGAGGTAAGGGAGGTGAGGTCATGGATTGACAACTATCATGACATTATTCTTTTGGTGAGGTATAGTTCAGGGTTTACTATAACAGCAAGTGCAACCCAGATCATGAAATTTTTGGTGGATTCAGACACTTTTAACCCCTTGGTTGCTGACCTTTATTGATGGCAGGTGAGAGTGTACAGTTTGAAGAATGGTAAAGCTGTGCATAAGGTTAGATTTAGAGGTGTAATTGTCAGAACTGTCTCTTATGTGACAGGAGAAAAACAGGCAGTGACATCTGCTTACCTGATCTGTCTTCTTTATCCTGTCATGAGGATGCTACAGTCTGTCATTGTCGCATATACTTTTCAGTAACATTCAAGGTGTTGCATTGGAACGCTCAGTAAAATCATACATGTATGTTTGAAATGTAGTTGCTCTTTTCTTTCTTTAGTTTGTTGGTTTGTTAGGTCAAGTAGGCTGATCAGGTATTTGTAAGGAAAAGTGGTGGTGTTGTAAAGGAGGCACTTTAGACTGTGTTTTGAATAAGTGGGAGAGGGGATGGGGGTGGGGGATGTGCGTGCATGCATGGCGGTGTGTTCACGAGTCATTTGTTTTGATATGGTCCATCCACTTCATGTAACATTTCACTTCAGGATAATTGAATTTGATTCTGTCTTTTTTACATGCACATTGCAATCGATACCTCTCATTTGAAGACCCTGTGACTGTGCTAAATAATATTCAATTTGGAAATCTGGCAATGGATTGATGTGTGGCCTGTCTATTGATGATGATTCGATACATACATGTAAAAGCTTCCCTCTTGACTCGTGGCAGCAGGTTTTTTTTTTTTTTACATGAACATGTCGGTCCCTGTGTGGAGGGGGCGGGGGCCTCTTTCAGTTATGCAAAACATGATCTTCGCATCTGGGCAACTTCGTTTTGTGATGTGCCGTCTTTATTTGAGTCTCCAGGGCAAGTGTTGTTGGTAGTGGTGATGCGTGTTTTTTTTTGTTGTTTAATGACAGCTTCATTATATTTTGTGAACACAGGAAACATATTTTCTTTACATTCTTAAGTTGCCTGTTATGGAGAGAAATCTCTCCCCTTAAAGGTTGTTCCAGCTTAGACTTTATTCCTATGGAACCTTTTTTCCTGTCTGGAATATTTTGATCCTTGGATCATACCAGATCCAGTTGAAGACTCCTTTCCTCCACAAAGGCTTATGTGGGTAAAAAGGATATCTTGAGGCAGTTATCGAGAGTTGTACTGTAGTGTATGTGTGCCAGGAAGTGTATGTTGATTGAAGATCCAGTTGGATTTGTTGTGTACACTGCAAGGAATGTAAGCCTGTGATGGCAGAGTGGGTGTAAACCAGGCTAAAGCGAGCAAGTTCGGTGAAGTACATTCTGTTCACCCTACAGTAGATTCTGGTTTTGCACATTGCCAACAGAGTAAAAACAGAGCAAAACAAAAGGGATTGCCTGTAAAGAGTATTATCCACTTACGAGTGGATTGCCTGTAATATACACATTGTCCTGTACAGAAGTGACTATGAAGTTGATTTTGTCTTTTGAAAAAAACGTTCCATTTTCAAAGTTTTTCTATTGTGGATCTATCAAAAACAAGTCAATACCCCTCTTCCAGTCCATCCTGCCATCAACCCCACTGCCCACATGCGCCGTCTACCACCAACTCAGGTTCATTGTCTCTCTTCTAGTCTCTGTCTTCATTGTCAGATACGTCAGAAGTAAGATTTCAACATATATGGCTACTTTTAGTGACATCGCTACACTACAGTAGCGGCGTTCTGTCTTCATGAACCATGTCTACACACAGTACCAGAGCGCATGTGTTTTTTTTATTTTCGTGTCATCCATTCCACGGACACTGATGGCATTTTATTCTCGGAAACGTGAGATGGTGTTTAATGTGCATGCCAGATCTTTGCTCGCACGCATTCATGCACGGGAATTTGGTTTAAAGACCTATCTGAAGGGACTGGAGAGGGGGAGGGAGGGGAGCTGGAGTTGGCACTGAAATTTACTCTGGAAGAAACCTCTTCCATTGGACTGTCTCATGTGGTGTCCACAGAACAAGAGTTGGATGGCTATCCATCAGGCCAGCCAGCCTCCCAAGTTCATCTGCCCTTCGTTCGTGTTTTTCCAGTGGAAGAAAGATGAATATGTATATGCTTGGGCTCTGTGAGCATTAAATATAACAAGCATCATTATAACATGCCTTACCTCCTTTGTGCTCTTGGCAGCGAATCCTTGTCAGTTTGGTTCAAAACATTATAATGGCACCAGTTGTGCATACTGCCATGTAATCAGAAATTTTTGTGATTGCACTTAACAGATCATTTTGTTCAAGGTATACTGTTTACTGTTTTCCCACTTTTCTCTATTTTGACACTAAAGCAGGATGGAGAAATACTGTGTACTTTTATCTGCCTTGAGATTCAAATGATTCAGGTGGTGGTCTTGATCAGGTAATCATTACTTCCTTTCAAGATTTTTTACAGGTTGATTAGATTGCTTTTTTGACAAGTGATGGCATTTGATGATGAAGTTACTTTAAGTTTATGCAGGCTAGATATGGTCATGTATGGTTAGTTTGGTACAGTTAGCATAAACAATAGAAATATGAAGTCTACTTCTTTGCCGTGCAAAACATATACTGGTAGTATACTGAATTTTGGAAAAAACTGGACGTTAACACTCCTCCAAAAACTACTTTTATAATACATCATACATGATGCAGATTTGTAAGTTGCCATTTTTTAAATATGATGGAAATTGGGGAAAACTGGCCATGTTTTTAAGTTTAAGGTGTTGTGCATTGTATTTTCAGGGAGAGTAGAAATGCAGAAATATTTTTCTCTTCTATTTTGATTATGATAGTATGCACTGTAAAAGTAAATACTTTACAGTACATCTGTTCATGTTGTTACTGTATTGATTATGTGAAAAAAAGAACTGGACACAGCAAAGATGATTTTGTTCATAGCTAGACAGTGAGTGAACAGCTATCAAAGTTTTTTCATCAGCCATGGGTGAGGATGTCTGTATTGTGATGGCATATGCGTTGTGTAATTGTGTGTAAATATGGTGGCTAACTAAAATCACCTTTTCTTCCCTGTTGTGACTGGATCAGTGTCTGGTTTCTGTGTTGTGTTTTTATGCATTATAGCATTTCTGTTGATAGGAACGATAATGCCTGTAAGCTTTTATGCTGTCATCTAGAGACCTGTTGGGCTGGTCGTGAGGGTGGTATGCATCTAAATCGTCAAAAGGCAGCAGCCTTTGAATGTCTACCGTTTACTTGCAGTGTAATCAGATGTAGCCTTACATGAGAATCATTTCATGCTGGGTGCCAGTGTGACAGTGCCAGTGTGGACACAAAAGAAAAAACACAGGAATTGTACATAAATGTATGGAAATTTGTCTGTCTGTTCTGTACCTTCCTATGTGTGATTTTCCCCCCATATTTCCTTCCATACGGTCCATTTAAAAGAACTCTGGTTAACTGGCACCATTTTTACCGGCTCTGTGTTCTTATTGTTTGCTTGTTTTTTGTTACACACACATATGTTTGGATGCACACACACATCACAAACATGAATGCACACACATGTATGCATACTCTCTCTTTTTCTCTCTCTCTCTCTCTCTCGCTCACACACACACACACACACACACACATGTATGTATGCACACACAGATACCCAGTGCTTGCTCACATAAAGACACTGGGAGGAGTGGTTTTGTTTTGATTTGAAGTCAGCTGTTTTGTACATTATACTTAAGAAACTCTTTCACCATCAACAATAGTTACAACAAAACAAACTAATAGATCTATTCTAACCAGCTTCAAAATCTGTTTTGATGAAAAGCATCAGTATTTTCTAAATAAGATATTATAAGCAACATTGCATTCACACACACACACACACACACACACACACACTCTCAGGTAACTATTTTCTCAGCAGTTGGCAAACAGATCTAGCAGGCCTCCAGAGTCTTCCCAAGATGCAATGGCCGTCATTTGCTTTGATGTGGTTACACGCTATGCTTCTTTTCAAGAGAACTAAAGATGACATAGATTTCCCTTTGAAGAAATGTGAGATGTTGCTCTGTGTTGATTGGACAAATGTTTTTATTTGTACTTGTTATATAGTTGTTGTTCTTTTTCTTTTCTCAGTAACTTCTTTATTCAAGCTGACTGAAAAGACTTAGGGGTGGAGTTGATAATTGGTGGTAACTATTCAACGCCCTCTGCAGAACTAACATACAGTCGACTATACAGTTTACCCAATAACAGATAAGCCAAAATTTTGGTGGATATGAAGGCACTGACTGCACTTGCCAGCATTATTAAAATTTCAACTCAATTTTTTTTTTTGTTTCAGTTTCTTCAATTTTGGGGTGAAGCATGTACAACATCTTTTATTTTCTCATAGTCATTTACAGTGAAATAAGTCTGACCTTGGACTGATTCCTGCAGGAATTGGAAACAAAAACCGATGATGTAAGTGATCAAATTTGCAACTCTGAAAGATAAGGTGAACATTCTTTGTTGGGTTTGGGCTGAAAGACATCGAGTGTTCTCTGGGAAAAAAACCTACTGTCGAACTCATATATGACCAGCAGCATGGCTTCAATTCATTTTTCAGCCATGCACAAACAGCCGTTTATCACTGCAAAAAAAATATACAGACCTCAAAGAGAAGGTAATATTGAATTACATATTTCTGTAAAAACACACATATATCTAGCACAAAAACAAGTGTGGTGGAAGTCAGAACTAGTTATTCTACATTTATGTGTCAGTTAATGCAATGCTTACATGAGTAATAATTTAGTCATTAAATATGCACACAAATTTGTGATTGTCAACTATGGGATGAACACTTTCCTTGGAAGAATTCTTTTGAGAATATTTGAAATCGTAACACAATTATCTTAAAAGAGTGAGTCTCTGACGCAGTTGATCGATTGAAAGCAGTTGTTAACATGGGAACAGGATGGAAAGCAGTTTGTAATATGGGAAAGGGATTGAAAAGAAATGTGTAAAAAAGAAAAAGGAGAAGGAAAAGAAAAGTTGCAAGACACCTCATCAGATTCTGTTGTGGAGGGTCATTTTTGACTTGACATGAAAAAATCACATCAGGGGCTCTTTTTACCTTGTCAAGTTGGCATTGATTCAGGGATGTAGATGGCTACATACATTTCTACATTTTGGAGTAAGAAGTAAACATTGACATGTCCCTGCCCTTTTTTGACAGACTTGGTGTGGGGGGAATGTCCACCTGACAAGATTCCTTTTCTTTTGTTTTCTTTGTATTTATTTTGTATGTACAGCCTTGTTTCTACTCTGAAGTATTTCTATGAAAGGTAGAAATATGTTTTATCAGAGATATTGGCGATTTATGCCTTGATTTATGAGAAAAGGGGGTGTTTTTTTTTTTGGGTTTTTTTTTTTAATGACCTTGAATTTTTTTTTGTATATGGTGGTGTTTTATTTAGGGGGAGTGTATAGTGGACTACAAGGCTGTAAAAAAATATTTCAACATACTTGGACCCAATCTCTGTGTATGTCTGATCAAGAAGACCTATTTTTACATCATGTGTTTACAGGGCGGGACTTGTATTTCACGAGCAGTATCCTCATCTCTGTGTACATATCTTGGGTTCAGTTTAACCGTGACCTGTATTTAAGTAATGCAAGCCTAAACAATGCATATGATTTCTTTTTTCATATATACAAACATACATACATACATATATGTGTATGTATGTGTATGTGTGTGTGTGTATGTGTGTGTGTGTGTGTGTGATGTCTAACCATGCATTTTGTTTTTCTGAATCATATCACTTGATCATGATCGGCAGAAAGAATGAGGAAGGATGTGATTTTTTTTTCCCCCCTTATCCATGACAGTTGGAAACCTCCTCCCACCATCTTTTCAGTATGGATATGTTTTTTTGACGCCCATGCACCTCTTACCCTTGTTCATCTCATTTTCTTTCCAGACAAGCCTGCCATTGCTATATTAATTAACTTGAATGTAAATGGTCTCTTTAAACACTGGGCGTCAAGCATGAATGGTTTATAATTACGGATAACAAATGTGGTGGTGTGATACGAGCCTGAAAGTTCTTTTGAGTACATGCATGTCATCTGTGAATGTGCGTGCAGAAGTGATGAGATGAGTACTATTTGACTGTAATAAATCATATGTTCATACTGACCATGTGGTTTTGTTTATTGTTTGGCTAATTTGGGGCTTTGGGACATTAAATGGTTACCATGTGAATGCACACACTCTCTCGCAATAGACAAACTACCAGGATGAAACATTTGGCAAAGACGCAGCTCTGAAACAAAAGGATGTGACCTAGGAGAAACTAAAAAAGGCAGAAGAATGGTAAAGCCAAAATTGCTGTGTGTTCTTGCTTAAGTCTCATTTCCCTCCGCATTTTAATGCTGAGGTGTTTGAGTTCGCCTGTTCCTGTGAGTTGCTGTTATCAGCAGAGCACATTCAAGACCTGATGGCCCCAGTCTTTATGAAATAATGCTGTTGATTTCATGTTGTCACAATTCCTCCTCTTGTTGTTATGTAAATTACTTTAACCTTTGCCATGCTTCCATAGTAGCACCTGACCTCGAGTTGCAATAAAACTGTATCTCTTTGAACCGTTCAGAATATTCCCAGGGAAGTTCGATGTTTGTTAAAAGATTATTTGTTATAGTTTGTTTTAAATTGAGTGACAACCCTGATACAATAATATGACCCAGCAAAACTTTAATCTTTACCAGCCATCAGTTTCAACTACACATTCACGACAATGTATGCAAATGTCTTATGACCAGTACGTTTCACAGAGGCCCGACTGTGTAGTCTCACCCTTTGCCTGTGATATGGTGTTCCAAGTCTGTACCAAAACCCACACTTTTTAAAGACAATTCTCTGTGAATATGTGGAGGTCTGCATCACTGGATGTGTGCAGTCTAAAAAGACATTCAGTATATCAAGGCTTTGAAAGTGTCTTGTTTTGTTTTCTGTCTTTTAAGAGATTTTTTCCATTGGTTCTGCGCTTATCAACTAGCTGTATACCTGTACGCAAGCAAGATGGTGGGAAACAAAAAACAACAGCCATGTCTTGCATTTGCATGCTTCTATCTTCCGAATTCATGATGAAGTGGAAGTCAGTACTCAATAGGGTGGGGGAATAATATCACCATAGGGGCATGAAAGACCAGAGAAGAAAAAAAAGAGGGAAGGGCAATGCATGAATGGGTAGCTGTTGATCGTGTGGATGTAAAGGATATTATTATAGTTTGGTACCTATGAGTAGAAATGAGAAATGTGCGTGAGAAATTGATTACATGTGGGACAGGAGAGTTTTGGCGATAGGTTTGAGTGAGCACTTCAGGCGATGACAGTTAAGTGAAATCTAGCCATGACAGAGGAAGTGAGAACATCAGTATGAAGTAAAGAGATCTCTGGACAAAGATGACAGTTGGTCTGAATCTACATTTGTGGTAGTTGGTATGCGTACAATGACCTGACATTAATTTCTGTTTCCCTTTACTCTTCTCATACCCCCAACCCCCCTCAAATCTTGTCATCTCTTATGAGCTGCACTTTATTCCCCACCCCTTCTTTTTTTCAATAAAACAAACACCACCTCCAATTAAAAATTTTTTTTTTACCAATCTAGATATTTTGTGAAAACAAGATTTGGAGCACACAGGCATGTGTGTGTGTGCACACACACGCAAACACACACACACACACACACACACACACACACTTAAAATGTTTCTTATGTACACGTTCACTGAACAGAATAAAAATACCACCACATGAGGCATGGAAATGATGTTTTTATTCACCTGAAGCCATATAATTTTTACTGATTCAACCAGTAGTGCATGTAAAAGTATTCAAAAGAACATTCTGTTATGCTTTACCAAAGAAAATGGCAATGTTTAGTACTTGCACACTCAAAAGTAGCTGTATTCCGGTGCATATACTTATATGAAACAATCTAACGCAGTACCTGAAAAATAGTTCTGTGCAATACTTCATGCAGCCATCCTCCAGTGCATACAAATTGTCGTATATATAACATATCAAAAATACAACAATAGATTATCTTTCCTTAAATAAATGGGCACATGCTACTAGTAACATTTATGAAGACACCAGATGGATTGGGAACTGAAGAATAATATCATATGACAATGTGTTAACAGTAATTTACAAGATGAAGTACTTGCAAGATGGCTAAGTACAATGCCAGTTATCTCTAGAAAAAAATGTGCCATTTCCATAACATGAAGCTTTTTCATTGAAATATGTTAAGAGAAATTCCCACCCCCCAGTAAATTACGACAAAGAGCAAATTCATCAGACTCTTATCATTCAATAATTCTATCTAAAATTTTATCTTTCCTCAAAGCACCTGATATAAAGTCATTCATACTGTGCTGGAGATCATTCATTAAAGCACCTGATACATGACATTGCAATACTGTATTGGAGCTAGAGTGCAAGATCCCATGAATTGTACCAGATTCAGCAGCACATAGCTATAAGGTAAGATGATGGACACTTGAACGCTTTCTGTGCATTTTGTACTCTTTGTTCCTTAGCTTCTTCCCTCTCCCCCAAATACATCGAAGAATAATGATATGTTCTATTTCTTTTTTTTTTTTTTTTTTTTTTTTTTGTTGTTGAAAACTAGTTCTAGAGAGAAATGCCCTCTTCTCCACATGATTTCAGTTTTGTCAGCGTCGACATTGTGCAGAGATCAGTCCAGACACGCTACACCCCATCTACGAAGCCATGAGGTCACAATGTGCAGAGTGGCAGCTAAATAAATAAGTAAATCAATGACTAACTTCAAGGGCACTCTGGAGAGCACACACTTCTGCCAAGGTCAAACACAGCTGTTGGCATACAAACCGAGATACGTAGCCCACAACAAATTATGCTGCCTGAGAAAAAGATCTGTGCGGCCAGCTGGGGGGCTACAAGGATTAAATCTGAACCACTATTTCAAAAATGATACAAATCATTTGACATCACTGGTAACCCATGTCTGTAGACGCATTGTTAAACCTTTTTCTCGTGAGGCAAGTTTAGCAGGCTTGTAGTAAATATTCCGGGATCTGCCTGTTTGACGTGTAATGGTTTCCTCCCTTAGCCACGTTCTATCCTTAGATGGAATTCGGTGACAAAAAAAAGTATTTCTGTAAACCGGCTTAAAAAAAAAAAAAAAAAAAAAAAACAACCAGCCAGTGCAGGTTAAAAACACAACAAACAAGCAAAAAAACTCAGAAGCAGAAATAAAAGAAAGAACTAAACGGCATTGCAAAATGAGATCACAAACATGTTGGGCTGATCTGCCACTGAAAGATTCACAAAAATGCATGCGTTAGCAATTTCTCACTGTGAGGCTCAAATGAAGACATTAGTAAAATACCAAATCTGATCAACTGAAGTAGAAACTACACAGTTGTAGCATAATGGATCTGATAAATTGGCAAAGGTTATGCACAGCGGTAGAATACTGATTTTATCGACACACCCTGGACCCAGGGCATACTTCACTTAAGAAGAACATACAAGAGCAACTGAACCTTAATGTACATTAAAAACATGAGGGAGAAGTTGGGGGTGGGAGTAAAAACAAGAAAGGAAAAAATGTCTTGCTTTTCCCTCTTTGTAAATTCTTCAGAATATCAACTAACGGTTGGTTTCTATTTTTTTAAATATGGAAGTGATCTCTGATCAAGATGATTAATAGCATATCCGATCAACTTCGTCATGCCATACACAGCAGAAGAATGTCAGATCTGATCAAATGACCAAGATCATACACAGCAGTACAATACAGAATCAAGATCATACACAGTGGTAGAGTACAGAATCTGATCAACCGCCTCAGATTACACACAGTAGTAGAATACAGAATCTGATCAGCTGACTTTTTGGATTACACATAGCAGAAGAATATAGAATCTGATCCAATGACTCAGATTATACACAGCAGTAGAATATAGAATCTGATCAACTGACTTGGATTACACATAACAGAAGAACATAGAATCTGATCCACTGACTCAGATTATAACAGCAGTAGAATATAGAATCCGATCAACTGACTCCGATTATATAAAGCAGTAGGATACATGATCTAATCAACTTACTCAGATCATACACAGCAGTAGAAGACAGGATCTCATCAACTGATTCAGGTCATAAACGGCAGTACACAGAGAACGTAATGCAATGACCTATGTTACATGCAACAAGTGTTTCAGTGTGTCCCATCCCATGACATGTGAAGTAGGATTACCGCCAAGACAGACGCACAAACCATAGTACTGTTGTTACATCTGTTCATTGTGCAATTTCGAAAGACAACAGAAAATGCTCAGTTCTATCTCCTCACAATCTCCTGAAACTTCAGGTTTCCAACTGCACAAAATACCTTTGAAAATATGCTCATTTGGCTGTTCAGAGCAAGCTACTTAGTTTTGAGAGGCAGGGGAGTTTACAGCTCGCCCGCAGGTGCAGAGGCCAAGCCTTGAATGCAGGTCAGGGAAAGGGGTGTTTTCTGCAGCTGCTCTCCCCCCCAGCCAGCTAACCGCGCTGTACTTGGCGAACTGAATGTCATCTGCATAGCCAGTCTAGCAACAATGTGTTTGGCATTGCCGAGCGGCCATTACAAGTGGGGCTGTTAGTTTGATAATTAGTGGTTGTCATGAAAAATGTAATACATCTGTGCTCTTGAGATGACTGAATACGCGAATTCCCGACAATTCTTTTAATACCAAACTCAACTAGGTTTATTTTCCTGTAGATAATGTAGATACAGCATGAAAGCTTGTACACAAGTGGTTAAGCGATATTCAAACAATGACAACACAACACACACAATTGTGCAAAAATGACGTCATCACTTTCTGGGAATTTAATTTTCCCTAGTTAACTAGTACACAAGTTTGATACATGCCTCTGCTTGGACTACAACAACAAAAATGTTGGATCAGAAATGTGTAAGCCTTGTTTGTTCAGCCCTTTCACTAAGTGTCTCGCATGGGACGGAAAAATAAAGCTGTGTCCAGGCCTTGGTCGACTTATTTAAAATTGAAAAACAGCAGTAACTTGTGAAGACTTTAAAATTTTGCAGTGTACTTAATCACATCGAATAAAACAATTTGCAGCACAGGTCTGCAAATCGTTTCTTGGTTTTCCCCATTGTGGGACTAAAAGGGTCGCTGTTTCTTGACTGACACAGCCAAACACGGACAGCCCCACACACAGTGCTTCTCACACAATGCAAACTAAATACGTAAGCCAAGTGATGTGCCAGGCTTACAAAGGCAAAACAGTGCGTTAGATACATGCCTGAAACGTAACTGAAAACATTCAGATGCTAAATGATGACCCTTTAAAATGCTATTATGGGGGTCAGGTGTCATCACACACACACACAAAAAAGAAAAACAAAAACAAAACAAAAAAAAAGCAGGTGGAAACCTGAGCTTTCATGTTTTCATACCCAACTGATGCAGGATTACAAAATGTTTCATACATTTATGATACGCATATGTATATGCATAGGGAGGATTCAGTAACAAGTAGATCTGCATAGGTCAACCTGTGGTAAAGGGAGAATACTCTTCTCTGATATAGAAGAAGCCATCATCCATACAGCTTCTGGGAGATTCATTCACAGTGCACAGTGGCATTGGATGGGGGTCTGGCATGCGTCCACTGCTTTGTGTGTGTGTGTGTGTGTTTTGAATCATGTTTGCACTAGAAATAGACATAATTACATATTTCAGCTGGCAGCAGATCCTATCTATATTCCACAATATGTGTGGTACATTTGTAACTTATCCTCGTCTGAAGAAAAAAGAAAGAAAAAGGAGTCTACCCACAATAATTCTTTATCCTGGTCCAGCCCACTGCAAAGGCCTTCTGTAGACTGAATTTCTATCCACTCATGACTTCTTTTTCTGAATATATGAAAAGATAAGCAAGCTTTTTTTTCTTGTCTTCATGAGTTTTGTGCTCACTTCAGGAGCAACACTCCTTGATGGCAGTGAAACTGTGAATAGGATTCAATAAAACAACTGGGACGGCAGTTTAAAGCTCAGTGTTGGATCTGAAGGCTCAATTCCCAAGTGGCTCTGGCAGCCACAAACAAACCCTTTCTTCCCTTTCCTCTCAACATATACCTACCCCCTAGAGTGTGGCGCCAACGCCTGGACATTGGGACTGAAGAGGACAGCATCCACTAACTCGGCAGAGCAGCTCAAGTTACCATCTTCAGGCTGCGAACAGGACACTGCCAGCTCTTATCCCATCTCTGATGTCTCAAACTCTCTCATACTGACCAGTGCCCTTGTGGTACAGGCTCCCAAACTCGTGTCCATTTCTTACAGTCCTGCCCCTCCCTTGAAGCCTTGAGATGCCAGATAGGACCCAGTCTGGTTGAGGTCCCAGGAGAGGCTGTGGGGACTGGTGGGGTCTCTGCAGCGGACTGTGGATTTTGCATTACTGACTGGACTGAGGATATAGCATAGCCAGGAACGTGAAAGAAAGAAATACCAACCCCATTTCTGAATCTGTTGCCTTTACAAATTTAACCTTGTGGCCTTGCTGCCTTCAAGAAAACATAGACAGTCCTGTGCACACATTAAAAATAAACGATAAAAAAAGCCTGATACAGTGACAACGCAGATTCAATATTCTAAGATGTATGAGGGAGATAACAATGAAAACATGGTCCTAACTGAAAAGTAGTGGACTTCAGATTTGGACCTCACTCACTGTTCCGAGTAATCTTAAGTCTGCTGGTCTAGAGGCTATCTTGGTAAGAGTTATTTCGTTTGTTTTCCCAGACTGAATAAAACTCATTCTGCATCTGTTTTAATATCATCCCCACTGCTGTCACACACCAACACTTTGCTACAAATTATTTGTGGTTAAGATTCTGTCCACATCTCAACCCCACCCCCCACCCCCAATCCCCTTCCTCCCTCTCTCTTTCATTCATTCCCTTCTTTTTTTTCGCTCTCTTCTCTGCCCTCTATCACCATTTGTACTCACTGCCATTCTGCAGGAAGCCATCTTGGGAAAACTATTCTGCACATTTCTATGTGTGTTATTTGTGCTGTCTAACGAAAACATTTCTGTCAAAAATTCTGCATGTTAACTATTACTTTGCACTTTGTTTCGTGTGTTTGTTTTCAGCAATGCTTCAATCTGTTTCAGCCCTTTAATTGTTCAATCATTGAAATATAGTTAAGAGGCGTATATGTATTAATGTTCAAGTCAACAAGCTGTAGACACACATACAAAAAATATGCAACAAATGTGTACAGCACCCTACCATACAAAAAACCCTGATAATTCAGGCCATCTTTTATGATAACCTTTACACACAAAAAAGTGAAGACTTTTGTTGTGAAATATATTTTGTTAATCAAGTGTTAAGAGGTCATTAGTTCATTTCATTTGTACAGAATCATATGTATTAAGTAGTGTACATAACAATACAGAAAAAAGGAAAAAATACATTTCATGGCTGTTGCTTGACTGGGCAGCACAACCAAACAAAAACTACAGTGCACATGACATGAATTAGAGCCTGATCCCTTGAAATCCTTTGATTGATCTGATTGGTTGATTTTTTAACCTTGCATCAAAAAAAAAAAAAAAAAAAAAAAAAAGTTTGGTTAATCTTTTTAACCTTGCAGCAATTAACATTATTTGGTTGGTAATTTTTGGAGCCTAAAGTCATTAAACATATCTGATTGATCAAATTTTGACTAGCACCAGTGAGCATCGCTTGATTGGTCAGTTCTGAAACCTAGCACCATGGGGTTCACTTGATTGGTCAGTTCTGAAACCTAGCACCATGGGGCATCGCTTGATCGGTCAGTTCTGAAATCTAGCACCATGGAGCATCACTTGATTGATCAGTTCTGGAGGCATGAGCCCAACCAAATTAAGGGATGATTTACTGAAAAGTTCTGGAATATAATACCGATCAGCATTACTTCATCCACCAGTCTGAAACCTAGGAATATTCAACATAACTTAATTGGTCAAACTGTAACCTAGGGGCATTTGGTGTTGATTGACTGGTCAGTCTGGGAACCTAGCATAATTACTTGATTGATTAGTTTTGGAATCCAACACCATTTAGTGATACCAGATATCTATGCACATGAACAGTGTTGATATTGCATCACTATCTTACACAAACATGGGATACATTGCATAAATGCCTCATACAAATGTGGGATAATTGCATCAGTGTCTCACACAAACATGGAATACATTGCATCAGTTTGTCATATAAACATGGGGTACACTGCATCAATATCTTACATAACGACGAGATACACTGCATCAATGTCTCACACAAAATCATCTGAAACAGGGCATCAATGTGTCAAACAAACATGGGATACAGTGCATCAATGTCCCACACAAAGACGTGAGTCATACAGACATTGTATTGTTTACACAGGCTTCCTTCAGACTATTGTCGATAGAATTTGAGGACTTTCAGAGGCTTTTCACAGTCATTTCACACAGAAAGCAAGGTGCTTGAATGTCACCCGGGTGCATAGCATCTACCTGTGTAACCTTCCCAGCCTGGAAGATTTTGGCTGCTCAGTTGGAAGATCTGCGCTGCTCTCTTCAAACTGTTATAACTCCAGACTGGCACATAAAATACATACATGTCTGGCGCTGTCTGCTACATATAAAGTTGTTTCTTGTTCCCACTGCTCTCTCTGACCTGTGTATCTTCTCAAGTGTCATATGGCAAGCTGAAAAGTGCAATCTGAGGGTCAAAAGTGTGATCTCAGAGGTCGTACCCTGAAACGTCCATGACCCTTTTACATGTGAAAGCAAATCGACAAATTCACATTAACATTCTTCATGTGACTTCCTTTTCAGGTGCTGCCTTGGACTGAAACAAAACTGAACCTGCCAAAATCAGTTTATCGGATATTCCTCCAGGGCCTTTCAGTACCATACCCGTTCGGTGGTGCCAAAGTAGTACAGTGCTATTGCGAGCACAGTCAAGCATGGTGGACAGTCATTGAACTAATGAGCAATCTGCATTCTCAACAGGTCAGTGAGACAACAAGAACAGCTCTTTCAAAAGTGTAAAGCTGGCATTCTCTTAAGTGGAAAGTGGCGCCAGAAAGTGTAATGGTGGAATGAGGCCTTTAAAAGTGTATTTACTGCACTCATAATGGGAGGTAAATGGATCTGCTACCTCCCCTCTCCCCTGGCCCCTCCTCCGATTTCCCTCTATCCAAGCTGTTACTTTTCTGTTTGTTAAAATTCCATCGTTAAGTACTAGATGACCATTCAATTGATTCACACAAATACACACCAAAAAAGTGCAGCTAGGATAAACAAATACGCTTAGTACAAATTGTTACTGTTTCACATAACTGAGAAATTTACTTTCTTTTTTTTTTTTCAGCAGAACAGCTTCCATAGTTTAGAACTTTAAACAGTTTTTAATGACATTTTTAGTTGCAACCCTACGTTATTAACCATAAGATTAAACAATCAAATCACATTATCTTTTGTATGATATGATAAAAGAGTCTCTAAGGACAATTTTGTCAGTATTCTTACAAATTTGATTCAAAGCATTCATTAGGATCTAGTGAAACATCATTTGATCTCTTCTCATGAAGTTTTTCTTTTTTCATATGATGACTGGAATCACATCAATCTGACAGCTAAGAGTAGAGAAAGTTCCAACAATTAGCTTTTGATTCATCTTTTTTTCTTTTTTAATTTTGAAATTTCTAAGCCAAACATATTTTCTTATCCATAATTATGAAGCTCACACAAAAAGCAAGATGTAGGTCAACATTTCATAACAGACATGATGCAAATAAACTGTCATATAAAAGCAGATTGCTGACATTATATATATATATATATATATATTATTTTATATATATATATATATATATATAATCCACCAAAAACATGACAACTTATGCAGTATCAGTTCCTGAATGTGCAAACCTACACAATATATATGAGCAGGCACTATTCACACACAGCTAACACCACAAGAATTATTATCGTAAAAAAAATGTACAGAATACAATGAAAAGACTGAAATTCGAAAAAAAAAAAAAAAAAAAAAAAAAAAAAAAAAAAAAAAAAAATGTGGGGTAAAAGTTTAATTCAGATTAAAAAAAAAAAAAAAAAAACGTAACATTTCAACCAGATCCAGGTATCTTCACTTATGAAAAAACTATGGAAATATGAAATTAACAGTGCAACAAACAACAAAAAAAAAATTGAAAGCAAAGCATAAAAGAGGGGCAACTGAACAAAAAGAGGTTCATGATAAGTCTTTAACTATAACGACTCATTAAAAGTAATGAAAACCTCCCAAAAGGCACAATATTCATCAACTCATTTTTTTCGAACACACACACTTGCACACACCCCACACAGACACATGAAACAAGATGAAAAACTCACTCTGTAACAGATAAGGGAAAAAGTATAATCTTCATCAGATTATTCACACACACACACACACGAAAATTCCTCTAAAACAAATGAGGCAGGTAACAGGATATGCTTGAAATACAAGTGTTTGCACCTGCACGTAAACATACACACAGAGAAAGAACAAACATGACAGCAGTATATATCTTCATTCTTGGAAATTGCAGTATATCTGCCAAGCTCTTTGCATTATCAAAATGCTATGGCAATCAGATCTGTCTCCTGAAGCAGAAACCGAAAGTAAAATGTGAACCTTTGCACTCGAACACAAATCATACAAAAATTTCAAACAAGCATTTTGCCAGGTCCATAACCCCAACATTTCATTTTTCCTTCCCCCCTCCCTGACTCTTCCCCCCTTTTTCCATCTACTCACTTCTGTCTCTCTCAGTGTTACGTCGCAGTAATGGCTGATACATTCACATGAAGGTGTCTGATTCTGCTGGCTGGCTTGTCACTTACACAGCAAGCAGCTCCATGTTCAAACATGTAGATGCCACAAACAATACATAAAAAGAAACCATATGGGCAATTATCCTCTGCAAAATGGACAGCTAGTGTCTACTCCAGACAGTACGTACAATTTTCTATACCTAATTATCAGATTACAAGAAGAAAACACTTGGTTTGTCAGTGATTGCTGACAGATTACAGCAAGGCATAGGAATGCCAAGACGACAGGAGAACGGCCTACTAAGGCAGAAAAATTGATAAATGAAAGTGAAGCAAAACAAAAACATAAACAGAAAAAAACGCTCGGTCAAAGAGTACGAGAGAAAAAGGAAATTGCTGGCACAGGACTTCCAGAGGGCAGGGGTGCTATTTTTACAGTTAGTTTTAATGCAGCAGTAGCACATCTTAATATGAACATCAAGAAACCCTTGATAATTCAAAAATGAATAAATAAATAAAGGAACTCTTATGTGCAGTGGTAAATACAAACAATAAACAATGAAGGTAACCTCTGCTCCCATGCTGAAACGGTTACAAGCCCATCAATTACAATCTTAATGCTGTTTGTGGAACGCTTTTACCTAGCGTGCAAGAGGCATACAGAACTGAGAAGGAAACTTTCCTATATCATGAGAAAATTACTCCAGAAAAAAAAAAAAAACAGAATTCAAAGGTAGCCAGTCTATATTTGATGGGTCTTTGTGAGATTTTATTGTAGTAAATGTGAGACCTGACCTTTCACTGCTGTGGCCCTGCACTTAAACATACACACAGAGAAACTGCTGACTTCCTTACTCTTGTTGCTGCTTTGTAATGTCACTTTGACGATGACCACCTCTGCTGAGACTCAACAGAGTAAATGTCGGAGCAAACATGGAAAGAGCAGATAGGTTTTCGTAATATTACTCTTCACTCAGGTTTGACAACAATAAAAAGTCACAGATATCTTAGTTTGAAAGTACAAGGCACTGCATACTTCCCACACCATGTAATCTGGCACATGATGAGCACCTACACATTAAAATAGGCACAAAATAAACAAAATGTCAACAAGTGTCATTTCTGTAATGACAGGTAAGCATTCACAAACACAGCTTACAAAACACACATCCATCCATCTGGCATAAAGGTCCATCTTATGATTCACATCTTATGAAAACAACACATATGCATCAAATTGCATGTGAAAGGAGGTAATTAAAAATAAATCCTGAAGGAAGAATCATGATTCCCAGTTTTTTCTCATCCTGCAGATTTCAGTGTATGTGGGTCTACATTTACTGAGAACAATCATTAAAAAAAAAAAAAAAAATCTGAAAGAAGGTTCATGATTCCAAGGTATCGTGTAATCTGTGCACTTCTGGTGCTTGTGGGTCTATATTTACTATGAACAATCATTACCAAATAAAAAAAAACAAACAAACACACAAAACAAACAAAACAAAAACAACAACAAAACCACCTCTACACCATGACCACCATCACCAGCACCAACTTTGCAGAAGAAAGGTCATCAATAGAAAATAAAAAGTGTCAATGTTTCGTCCTAAAAGGGTGAAATGTCAACTCCCAACTCCCCCCCCCCCCCCCCCCCCCCCCACAGAAAATAACCATTCCTCTACAACTAGACCTTAAGCAAGACCGATCTGGGAGAACACAAGACCTGGCAGAACACAGACCTGGCAAAACTAAGACGCAGACACACAGTCACCTGGAGTTCACAAAGACCAGGCAAAACATAAGCCCAAAGGAAGTCTGAGAGAGGTAAGGAACACAGACCAGAAAAAAAAAAAAAAACCAGACCAAAAAAAAAAACCAAACGAACAAAAAAAAAAAAAAAAAAACAGACCAAAGGGAAACAATCCATGGAAAAGATGCACCTGGTATCCTGAAAGTATCACCTACATGAACAGCAACAAAAGATTCAAGTTCTTCATCACCACAAAAATATAAACTGCCATCTTGCCTATGATGCAAAGATCGCAAGACATCAACTGATATAAATCTAGAGCCATTTTGATCATAATGACAGTATAATAAACGTGATAGCAAAAGAATAACAAAATAAAAAATATAGCACGATGAAGGCAAAAAGCTCTATGTGCCAGGTTCAGTCAACAGTAAAAAGCAAAGCTTTGAGCACATTCATTAAGTGATATAATACAAGAACTTGTACCATCTGGTTTTATTAAAGATTTCCATAAAACATTAATGTAGATTTGTCAATCAACTAAGTTTAAGAATTGACATAATAATGGAGGGTAAGATCACTCAAAAACCTTACGTAAAAAGTTAATGGCAGAAATAAAATGTCCATGTCAAATTTTCATTTTGAGATTAATAAATTACTAATCATTTCAAGTACGTGTCCAGGGGAAACCAAATAATTAAATAACATGTTAAGAATAAATGTCTATACATATTCTCAATACATTTTTGGACCAATTAAACTTGATACAAGGATGCAAAACCTATCATTATCAAACCCCCCCCCCAAAAAAAAAAACAACAACAAACAAACAAACAAAAAAAAGAGAACTCTTTAATCGGCATGGATTTAGGGAATTAGGCATGAATACATTCATATCATATACTACCTGGATGAAAAAAAAAAGGTTTGGCAAAACCACTTTGTTGCACACTGTTATACACAACTGACACACACACACCTTCGATCAACATCTTTTCCTCTCTCTTCCCTTACTCTTTTTATGCACTATCCGAAAGTTTCACATCCTATGCTTCTTTCCACCCCTCAATTCCTGACACATGGGCACCTCTCTGTTAGCATTTGAAGTTAATGAATACAGTGCAATGGAATTATGAACGTCTGACTCAAGTAACACAAAAACTCAAGCACTGTGTAAATGACAACATACAGTTAATTGCCCCAGTATTCGAGTAATAGTTCTCACTGCAGTAGTTGAATAATGTCACTGTTTAAAATAAAAAAAAAACACACACACAAAAAACATTGTGCATATCATTTCATCAAAAATGAAGACATAATCCCTGCCCCTTAATACCTGGTAGAAAGGAACAAAAGAGGAAGAGCTTTCTTGGGTAATCAATCATCAGCTTGAACCATCTGCATCACAGTTCGTCTTTGCCCGCAGACTTCTGGAAACATATAACACATGGGCACCAATGCACACACACATACACACACACATACATAAACACGCACATGCATACACACAAACACACGCACAGACATACGCATGCACACATACATCACACACACACACACACACACACACACACACACACACACACACATGAGACAAAGACTCAGACACAGACTGATTATATCAATGCATCATAAAATCATATGTATGAACATGCACACATATCGTGTGTCCACGTACAGAAATATTTACATTATATGAACACAGTGTTTTAGTTATCTAAAAACATCAGAGCAAATAACAAACAAGCAAAGTAACTCCTGTTCCAATGGTTAAAAAGTTACATGCTAGTTACTCCATCATGCATACTGCCTGTGGTAGTTATGGGCAGGTAACTGAATCACCATGGATGCAAAAGTTGCGTTCCTTGTCTCTTATTTGCTGTTTATGGCTCTCCACCTCTTTTTCAGATTTCCTTGAAGAATGCAGCTCTCTTTTCAGTTTTCAACATGAATGATCACAATTTGGAGTTTAAAGTCTGATGAGAACCCCTACCTGTAGACTCACCCCTTTCCCTTCTCTTTGTTTGTACAGGCTTGTTTTTTTCCTCTTCCCACTCCCTTCCACACTCATCTCAATCACGATCCCTTCCTCAATAAATGGGAGATGAACACAAAAAAAATGCTAAGGTACTTCTTTTGCAATCTTCAGTACTTGCAGTTCATAGGCAGAAGTCATATATTAGGTCGTCATGAGGAAACTCAGCGGAGGAGACATTGCAGTGATACCCAGTCACTTCAGTGGTGTTTAACGGAACCTGTTTTGATCCAGCACGCACAGGACCTCACCTCTAAAACCTCTTACTGAAGTCAACAATTGTACAGCTGTGAAGCCAGCTTGAAAAAGAATCCCCCTCAGAAGGTGCCAACATGCCCATCCAATGACAGTCCCCACCGACTAGGAGATACTGATAAAATCCAACCACAAGGAACCAGAACTGAAGAAGTGACAGTTCCCACCAACTAGGAGATACTGATGAAATCCAACCATAAGGAAAAAGAACTATAGTTAGTGCAAGAGCAAACTATACAAAAAAACCACAGCATTTGACATTCTTTTTTTTTTTTTTAGCAATGACTATGAAAGGGTTGGAAATGATGTGATGAAGTTTGGGTGGTCTTTTAACAAAGGTTCAAAATTAAAGTTCCCATAACCTTGGGCCATAGGGGCAGTGAACTGTCAGAGATTCACATTCTCTACAGCAATGGCATGATAGAAGGCGGTGCCCATCCTTCCCCTTCTGCCACCTTTAACCTTCCCTGAACTAAATCAGGTATCCATTGACTGCAGGGTGGAAAGAGGTTTTCCAAGCCAAAAAAAAAAAATCCACGAGTGGTTCGAACTCACAAACATCAGCTCTGCAGGCAAATGCTTTAATCATTTGACCATGGGCCCCTCTATGTACCATTATTTTAATTCCGTTTTCATTTCTTTTTTTTCAAAATAAGAAATGCAAGATGAATTTTACACAAATCTGGATAGCCTTACCTTCTTCAGTCGTCTGCATTCGCATAAAGAATCATAGGCATCCGTTGGATGCTGAAGCAGTTCAAAGTCATCACCATCACAACAGGTTTTGATTTCAGCCTCTTGGACAGTTCCTGAAAAATAAAGCAGAAACAAAATCATTTCTTAACATGTTTTCACGCTTTGAATCAAAATGAAAAATAATAGAAGTGAAAGAAAGTGAATCGACTAATCCACAAAACAAACAAAACCCCGATCAAATGTGGGTAACAAAATAATGTATCATGTTTTCATGTCTTGAATAAAGATGGAAAAATACCAAAAGTGAAAAAAAAAGTGAAGTCACTAATCCACAAACAACAACAGCAAAAACAGTAAAATGAGAGGAGGCTGGGAAAAGAAAGGGGACAGGGATTAGACAGGAGTGGTGGTGGTGGTTGGGGGGGGGGGGGGGGGGGGTGTGGTGTGGGTGGTAGGGGCTGGACAGCAAACCATTCAAACAAAACTGCCAATTCCTGTTTGCACAAGCCATATTGATTTGCTACACTTCCATTGTCAGGGAAATGTTTGAAGAAGTACTTCTGCTTTCTTACATTTGCTCCAGTTCAGAACAGGATAATTCCCAAACAGGAAACCACAATGCTGTGTATCAGTTTTCTGTCCATTGTCATTTATTTTCAAGCAAAAAAAAAAAACCCAAACAAGTGATTCGCCACATACAGAAAAAGGCAATCCTTTGACACCTAAAAGTTGGCTTGTCTGTTCCTTGAACAAATCTTTAAACTGAGAATAAACAGCAGTGAGGTACAAACAGCTGTCATACGTGAGACAACAGGAAAATACAAACGTTAAAACCTGCCTCAAAAAGTTTGACGTGATAGCATAAGATTTCAGATGGCAGTAGATTCTCTCTAGCAAACTGCTGCCCATTCTGTGCAATTTCTTTAGCCTGGAAAATAAAACAAGAAAAAGAAACACATGCATGTATACAACTACAAGTTGACAGTGACATTCTGATTAAGATTCAAAAAAAGAAAAAGGAGGATGTAGAGGGGTAGAGGGATGCCATCATTTAACTTTGAACATTATGTTTAAACAAACAAAAAAAAGGAAAAAAAACCTTCATTCTTTCATTGTCATGTAAGTAAAACATGGCCATATATTTAACAGGACATGGTATTCAAGCTTGATCAAAGACTGTTCTTGTGCATATGTCAAGATTCAAGTGCTTCTTATTGTAAGAAAAGATCATCATAAAGCAAAAAAGGCACACACACACACACACACACACACACACACACAAAACCAACAAAACAAGAACAGAAAGAAAGAAATAGGAGGCAGAAGAAAGCAAGCTGAATCTGAAATTTTATGCATTTCTTCATTTCTGACTTCAATATTCATTCACCAGGATTGGCTGACACCAATCAGCTGGTGTACCTTTCACACTCCGACTTCAGGCAATTTGTTTCATTGTCATGATTGTGTAGGCAACCCATTTAGTCTGCTAATTCCCAGTTTGCATAAAAAACAAAGTGACCCAATTCTGTATGTCTCAAAACAGAGAGAATAAACACACAAGAAACAAACCTCTTCATCATGATCACGCGCCCACTGTATCTTCTCTAGCAGGTCACTCAGGTCGTGTTTGATGGGAATGTAGTGTTTCCAGGCGACAAGCGCTTGTAGAAGTGTTCATAGTATTCCGATTCCTGTTTTAATATCACCGAATCTCCTGCCAGAAGGTAGGGAAATCGATAGGCAGCGACCGTGCCGTCAATGTTCAACTGGTACTTACTCTGCAACAAACCACGCACTGTGTTTATCATGAGTCTTATCAACTCGATAAATTGCAGCATGATAAACACAAATACTGCTAATCATGTGCGGTATGCATACAACTATAAACATAGTGAAAAATTAGTTTAAAAAATTTTCTGACGACTAAACAATTTTGTAGTTTTAATCAACTGAACGACTGTCCCCAAAGAACAGCCCCTTCTTCACAGAAACATCTTTGCCCCTTCTTCACAGAAACATCTTTTTGAGGCCACCCTTATATACAGTACCACAAAAAGAAAATCTGTTGAGCGGTTACTGTTTGGACAACACAGACCATCTGCAAATTCCATGACATCCAGACAGACAGTTTGCAGACAAAGACAGTTTGTGAAGCTGTTTGTAATAAATTCCTACAGCTGTTACTGAATGAATGTTGATTTTGTAAAATGCATGTAAATAGGTTAAAGATTAAAGTTCCACCGCCTTATGTCTGTATGGGCAATGACCTGTTAAAGATGCTTAACACCTAGGGCAAAGCATTATTGAGGGCACAATCACCCATCTCTTTCTGCTGCTTTTCATCTTTCCTGAACTGAATTAGATATCCATTTATTGCCCTGTGGACTGAGGGTTTTTAAGCGGTAAAAATCTGGATTCCTATCAAATCCCAGCCAGCTGGCTACTGCTGGTCACATACAGAATACTTTAATTCAATTATCCGACTTAGTCATGATTGTGTATGAATACCTTTCACCCATTTCAGAGGAAAAGCAAGTGAAAATTTAACGTCAGTATTTTGCTTGGCCAAACAGACATGTCTGTAGAGAAACAATAGTTTGAATCTAGCCTTGTGCCACCTTATTATTTGTAACAATCCACCCACACAATGTCCGTCCACCCTCCAAACCGAAGTTTTTTGCACGTGCACCAAAGAACTTGTGGTGTCACAGTGTACATGCAACTCCAGCCCTGCAATACGCTGAAGGCACCATTTTGCAGAACTTCTGATGATTTTCATGCAGGTAGTGTACACTTCAAACTCACCTTAAAGAAATCAAAGAAAGACACTGGTTTTACAGTCGGTCCATATTTTTCCTCGTTTTTCGGAAAGAAGAACATGAAGGTCAAGGCCGCGTCCACCATGTCTGGATGTTTCTGGCTGAGCTCTGCCAGTGCCAGTCGTTCTTTGCGACTGTCGCGGCCCCGCCAAAATGCGATGTTGGATTTGTCTCCCCACTTAGGGCCTGTGTTGGCCTGGACTGAGAATATATCCAATGAGACTCTGCACACAAGCACAGAAACAGTTTTTGTTCATGCTTTTGTGTTTCTTTGCTAAAATGCACAAGGAGGTATGGCTGCATGTAGATTTGTTTACGTGCCCTCAGCTACATCTGCTAAATCATGAGAACCCCCAGCACGCAGGGGCTACACATCCCTGTCAAGTGATACGCTTTTGGAGCGGCATGCAACAGTTTTGTTGACACTGCTGCTTGCTGTACTTTTTGATGAAATGCCATGAAAAAAAAAAGAAAGAAAGAAAGAAAAAGAAAGACTTTGGAAAGAAAAAGCATAACAGACTTAGCAGCATCTTCAATGGTGCCAAACCAAACATATTTCTTTAGACTGTACACTTATTTCATCAAAATTGGCCAGGTTTAGTAAAGATACAAACTAGTGAAAAATCACCGATAACAACTGCAGTTTTGCAGCCCTTTTGATTGGTTTCATAGCAGACCATTTTGATTTTTTGTAGGTCGAGTTACAACCATATGTCTTGTGAGATTTCCCATATCTTGGTCCACCATCGTATCATACAGATGATATTGCCTATGAGTGCAATGCTCAAATTTGGAATGCCACATCTAAAATGTCAAAATGCTTCATGGTGTGCTTTTGAGGTCTTGCCAGCTCTGGTTACACGCAGATGAATAAAACATGAAAATAAAGAAAAGATCTCTATGGGAAGGGACTTTGTAAATTAATCCAACATACTCGTCAGGCCTTGGGATTGGGGGGGGGGGGGGGGGGTGGGGGTGGGGGGGGGCATAGCATATTAATAAGACAGCAGAAAACAAAAAAACATGTACATGTCTCCATGCCAATCATAGTATCCGTCTGTGTGTAATCATACATGCATGCCTGCATGTACAAGTAAAAGGCTAAACAGTAAAATGCACAGCTATTCCTATCTTATAAACGCTGAACACTGACGTTTTTATGAGAAAAAAAAAAAAGAGAAAAAAGAAAGAAAAAAGGTGTCAGCTACCTTACCTGCCAAGCATTTCCAAAGTGGCTTCAGTGATGTCATAGGTGGGCAAGACGATGTCATAGGAGGAGTCTGAACCACACCAGGACATGATGGGTACAGCCCCTTGATCTGGTTTCCGATGTTCCAGTGGCCAGTCCCCCAGGTTGACGAAGAACTCCACATCTGGCAACCTCACCTGAAATGACACAGACAGTGACAGTTGTCACCCCTTCCTCGGCGACTCCCCTCATCCACTCCCTCAGTCAGTCACCTTCATTTACATCCTCTTTAACCCAGTTTCTTCACTGTCTCTCATCCCCACCCCAGCCTCTAGTCAATCAGCTACTCTTTTCTGTCTTCTTGGCAGCCATGGACAACAGCATGGACACGTGTCACATGAACAGTTATGATGATATTCAAATTTTTGTACTTAACCGAGCTGAGCTACAGTAGAAAACTGAAAGCATTGAAAATATATCAATACAGTCTGATTCCCATCTTCATCTCCTCCACCCCCTTCTTTTCAATCCTAAAGCCCCTTCTGTAGTCTGCAGAGCAAAAGCAAGTTTAACATCATGCAATCAATCTTCTCCTCCCCCTTCCTTCCCCCTTTTTTTCATAAATGTATTGGACAAAATTTCGTAACTCTGGCGCTCTCTGTCCTGCTTGAAACTGTATAAAGAGACTTAGCAGACAGATCAAAACCAAACAAACTCTTAACTGGCATGATGTTTCAAAAGGTGTGAGTGAGTGTAGAATGTGTGATCTATGCGTAATCTGTGTAACAGGGACTCCTCCCCATCATTCCCAAGTACAGAAGGGAAGAACTGTTTAAGAACAGACAGATTTGCAAAGATGCTTCAGTCTTCTTGTCGGAGATCTTCCATATAATCTTATACCTTGAGTTTTAGTACTGTGTGTGCAATGAAGGATTTAGACAAAATTCCACTGAGGCATTCTTAGCAAGGCAGACAGCTGTTTCATTGCCTTGATACCAGCGTGGCCATAAACCTTGGCATCAACTGCAACTGCCCCCGAATTAGACTCACAAACTCAAAGACAAGACACATTCACCACCATTTTTTTTTTCAAATTCTACATTGTATTAAAGAAAAAAAAAGAAATTCGGAAAAATGTATCCACATAATTAAAATAATCATATACTCATTTTACGCACCTTTCTAACCAGGGACATTAAAATGTTATCTGTGAACATTTTGAAGTCCACAATGTCACCATGTGTTTTGCGGTACACCTGTCAAAGAAAAAAAAATTCTTAAACTTCAAACCTGCAAAACATATATATATATATATATATATATATATATATAGAGAGAGAGAGAGAGAGAGAGAGAGAGAGAGAGACAGACAGACAGACAGACAGACAGACAGAGAGACAAAGAAACCATTAACCACAACTTTTGAGCTATTAGATACTAACATCAATAAGAGAAATGCAAAGTTACGCGTACTATTTATTCTTATTAAAGAAAAGCATTACTAACAGTAATTTACTAATACAGTGTTGTGTGTGCTTTTTTTTTTTTTAACTCGAAATCCACAAGTGTACATGTGCAACTTCTCTGTTGAGTTTTGTTGTTGTTGATGTTCACAGTGTTTTCCCTATACAATGTGGCACTGTGAATAAGTTTAAGGAGCCATTGCACAAGCTGAACATGTTATTCACTGCAAACATTCATGTTTGCTTGTCATACACAGCGAGGTAATGAATGTTTTGTGTGGAAACATGAAAAGCAACTTAACAAAACAGAAGAAACCTTAAAATTTCAAGTCAAGTCAAGTCAAGTCAAGTAAACTTTATTATCTCAATTTGAGAAATTAATTGTGGTCACACACATTCACAGCAAATAAACAATAATTTAGCCACATTACCCATTTTCTCACATATGACATACATTCATATAGAGGAATTTGGATTTCAATTAAACATCTTCTCGGTTCAAGAAATCAATGGACAGGGGAATAAAACTTTGTTTAAATCTGACACTTCTTATGCGACACATTTGAAAACTTTCTCTTCAGAGCATTACAGCTGACCAATTTGTAGGACAGGAACTTAGCACATGTGCACTACATGCTACTTCAGATTGAGGTCTATGAAACAGAGTCCATTGTTTTTCTGAAACTAGGGCTCATGCAGTCAAAGATATATTGCACTTATAAAACTGACTATATCTGTGCAGTCAATGACAAACTGTATTTATGAAGCAACTATTATCTGAGCAGTCAATGATAAACTAAAACAAAACGTATTGTTTGAATTTGACAGAAATCTTGCAGAACCAAATCCATTTTCATTCAGCCCTACTTCCCTCTCCCCCTAATCAAAGACCCTGTTTTTATGGTGTACAAACTGAGAGTAGACAACAGTCAACAGTCAAGCACAGAAATACTTTACTGATTTCAAAGACTTCAGCTCATTTTTTGCAGGTTGTATTTCCAAACTCATCCTTGTTTTTTGTTCCTAAAGTGTTCTACCACTTCTTCTGCACATTCAACTAAACAGACAGCAAAAGTGGTTTTTAAACCGTACTAAAATTTGTGTCTTTTGCAACGGTGAAGTAAATTCAAATATGTTTTTATTCTTAACAAAATATAGTGTAGGCATGTAAAGTGTATGAGCCATTATTTTAATGCTAATCATTAATACTTTGCATAATGACAATTTGAAAAGCACCTTTGTAAAACATCAACACATATTCTAGTTTCCCTGTGCATCTTTTCTCTCTGTCTTTCACTCACCTTCATGATATGTACATGCAAATCACTCCTCTTGCGTATGGTGTCGGAAAAAAAAGCTTAATGCATTAGGTTTCATACGCATAATAGTTAAATACTTTCATCAAAATTAGACAGTATAGTGTATTGTATGGTCACTGTACATTACAGTGCAGTGGCCTGTGTTAACAAGGCACAGTGTTATCACATTTCCTGTGCCTGCCCAGCTGTGCGCGAATTAAGTGTGATTAAGTAAAGAGGCAGAAGTGACTGTTACTGTGGCAGTTACAACATCACTGTCAGTTCAGAAACTTATTTCCATACAGTCAGCACTCACTGAAAGTTGGCAGCAGTAAGTCTGGTGAATATACAGACAATTTATTATCTTCCTTTTTACTGAGAATTGTTCTTTGACTGTTCTCTCAGTTTCTTCCCTACATTTGTGCTCGGTGAAGAGGAATCACAAGCAGCATTAGTTTGGAACTATACACCTTTAATATGACAATGAAAGCAAAGGTTTTGTTTACTATTTACAAATCAAATTAATCTGTTCATCTTCTTCTACAATGAAAGCAAAGGTTTTGTTTACTATTTACAAATCAAATCAATCTGTTCATCTTCCTCTATTGTACCTTGTTATCGATAACCTTGTAGTGACACAGACTATGGCGGCCACGCTTATTGAAGCGGGAAATGGCCTCTGGGGTCACAAGGTCCATGTCGATGACGGGAAAGTGACCAAGGTCAACGTCAATCTGTTCATAGGACTGTGGACACTCAAGCTCCTGGTACCATCGTGTCAGATTCTGTACGGGGCAGTTGCATTTTTCCTGGTAGATTGGGCTGCAACCAATAATTCTTATTTTCACTCTGCACAGCACAGCAACATTTTTTCCTGGTTGATTGGGCCTGTGACCAATAATTTTTGTCTTCACTCTGCACGGAACAGTGGCATTTTTCTAGTCATCCTGCAACTAAAAATCTGCACCTTCATCCTGCACAGAGTAGTTCCATTTTTCCTGGTAGGGTGGCCCTTTAACCAACAATCTGCCCCTTCACCCTGTAGAAAGGAGTATCATTATCCTGGTGACAGCGCTGCCAACAATACCAGACAGTGCACCTTCTGAGGGTGGCCCTTTACCCTTTAACCAACAATTCCCCCACCCTGTAGAAAGGAGTATCATTATCCTGGTGACAGCGCTGCCAACAATTCATTTTGTGAGACAGTGACATTTTCCTCTCACTCTGCGACTAGCCATGCATACGTTTGCTCTGCACAGAATAGTCACATTTTTTCCTGACCACCCTGCAACCAATTATCCATGTCTTCACTTGACCCTTTCACAGTCCTTAGCAGACAGCCTAGGGTAAAGGGAAAAAAAACAACAACTCCATCTTCACGACACTGGAGTTACACATAGGCCTATTAGAAAAATTTCTGCATCTACATTACAGTTACCATTTTCACATTCTGATTTACATTCCTACTTTCTCACCTTAAAAAAGAAATGGTAGGTTTCTAGTCTACACTTGCATCTTCCAGCTGACACAATGAACTGAATATGTAAATCCAATGGAGATCTTCATAAAGAGCCACCATCATTATTCATTAGGCCTGAAAAAAGTCCCAGAATGAAATAAATTGTACATACACCCCCCCAACCTCACCCCTCAAAGAAAAACAACAACAAACAAACAAATAGAGGCAATGTGCCAATCATGACTTATATGTCATTAATGTAAAACACAATGGGAAGTATCCTAGACATGACATAACACTGTTTTGCTTGTACATGAAAGATGCATCAACAATGAGAATCCCCTAGCAGATACCCACCATGCTGTTCTTGTGATAAATTTGATGGGAAACAGAGAGAAATGACCTGCACATGCACACTCTCAGAGGTTCACACAAACATGCAGACAACATTCACTCTCTCTCTCTCTCTCACACATACACATGCATGCATGTATGCACACATGCACATATACACACACACATACACAAAAACATACACATACACACACACACACACACACACACACACACACACACACACACATTGATACACACAAGCACAACCATCCTTAACCAGCACATGTTCACTACCGATAGGAAACAAAAGCCCCTTCCTTCCCTATTCTGACTGAGGCAGAAATCCTTCTACACCATACTGCCACTTAGCATTCTCACTCAGGGTTCACTCCTCTCCACACCTTCCCCCCCACCCTTCTCCTCTCTCTCTCTCTCTCTATCTCCCCCTTCCTCCAACTTAAACCAGTCATTGAAAGGGATGGTTGAAGAGGCAGGGGAGAGGAGGGGCGAAGAAATGTGGAGGTCTGTTCAGAGCTGGTTCATGACAGGCATACAAATTCTGTGATGGAAACGTGTTGGCAGGCGCTCCCTTACAGTGCTTTCCCTTGACTGACAGCTAGGATATTATGATGGCGCAGCATGAAAAAAATAATAGCATATGATGTAATTGGTTTTAAAGTAACATATGTGACGTCTTCTCTACTTTGAAGCATCCCTCTCAGATTTTTTCCATGATTAGCAACTTACTTTCTGTCATTTTGGCAACTATGTACATGTATGTGTGTATGTGTGCATGTGTGTGTGTGTGTGTGTGTGTGTATGTGTGTGTGCATGTGTGTATGTGTGTGTGGGCGTATAATAATAATAATAATGAATGCTTATATAGCACCTATTCTCGGCTAGAGACCAAGCTCTAAGCGCTTTACAATCAACACTCGTTTACACGACGGGTTGCCTACCTGGGTAGTGCTGACTGAAGAGCTGCCAGCTGGGCGCTTCATTCAGTCGTTTTCCGTGTCATCAAGTCAATATCGTTCGCTCATTTTCCTTACTTCCTTCACTCTTTCCATTTCTCACGCAGGGTGCATGTTATGTGTAACGTGTCATCCATACCAACGGCCAAACTGGCCTACTCTTCCGAAAGTTGGTGATGGGATTTTACGTGTGTGCAAGATGTTATGCGTGCATTCACACACGGAACCTCAGTTTATGCACATGCACATGTGTGTGTGTGCATGTATGCTGTTGTGTCCATTGTTGTACAACAGTGTGTGTGGGATCATGTGTGTGTGTGTGTGTGTGTGTGTGTGCGTGCGTGCGTGCATGCGTGCGTGCGTGCGTGTGTGTCTCTGTGTGTGTGTGTGTGTGTGTGTGTGTGTGGATATGCACCCTTGTTTGTAGATGCATGGTACTTATTGCAATATTCATCTTCTTATTGGTTTCATTTATGTTTTCTTAACATTTTATGTATTTGTAAGCGCTTAGGGCTTACGATGTAAGATTAACTCATTAAGTGCCATAAATAATCATTATTATTATCAATGTTTATAAAGATATATCTCTATTTGGTCTAAGTTAGTTCTATATTCAGTAAGACATATATTCATAATTGCTCTTCTGCTTGGTATAAATCATTAATAAAGGCTTATTTTGACAGTATGTAAATAAGTATTTGTTACAATATTTGCATGTAATATCATGTAATATATCTTTTATCAGTTCATAAAGGATTAATTATACATGATCAGAATTTTTCCTGAAACATTATCTCTGATTTACGGCCTTTACCAGTTGTTGATATCTTCATGCATGAATGCAGCAGATGGCTGGAAAGATCTATTACTATTCATAATTCTGCGAAATGTAGTCTTGATAGCGCTTGTAACTGCTGAGAAAACACCAATGTTAAAGTTTGCCATGGACACACACACACGCACACGCACACACACACACACACACACACACCCTAAAATAGTTTGATTATATAAACTCACATGTTTTCACATACAAGTAAAAAAACACACACAAAAACCCCATCCTAAATTACGCATATGAAAAGCTTTTTATTTCCTACTTTATCATTTTGATAGCAAAATCAAGAAACAACTTTTCATGCTCATGAGGCTTACAATAATCAAAAGAAAAAAGGGAAGAAACTATGTTAACTCATAAAAAGAATACTGTGTCTGTCTGCAACCATGTCCGCCTTACCTTTGACCTTGTAAGGAGAATCAGCCACATGCTCTCCATTGTGCTTCACAGTAATGACAATGTTCTCTGAGGATGAGAACGGCTTCAACCTGACAATGTATACGCCATCGTGTCGGTCCAGAATGTCCACTCGCATCCGGACTCGCTCATTGTTTGCTGTTGTGACACCCACTTGAAAGGCATTCTCTCCTACCGAATCTGTGAGACTGCAAAAAGGTAGATACTAGTTTTATGCTTTACATTGAACTTGATGCACTTGATTTGTCTTTGAGTGCCCAACACTCTGATAATGATATATGAGGATCTCTGATTAGACTGGGTTATATTAGGCTTGGTTATATTGCTGTGAATAAAATTTGTGGATAGTGCAAGTGCTTTTGTTTCTGTGTTCAATTTGAGCGTTTTGTTTTTAACTGTATGTGCATTTTTTTTAGTTACCTGTATTACACTGAAAAGTGTTTTAGATACATAGATAGACAGATAGACACAGTTAGAGATACAAAACAATCAGTAGCAAAGAAAAACAAGAGCAGACACCACTGAATACTATCAAATATGACAGCACTGAAAAGAAAATTCCTTGAGATGGAGATGGAATTAACAAATAAAGACATGGCAAAATGTCCTGAGTATTGTTATCATTTTGAATGTCCTCATTATTGTTATCATTTTGAACTTCCAAAGAGGACTGCCTTGACACCTGAAACTTTCAGCTTTGCAAAAGAATTTAACTATTCAATAAAGCAAATCAGAACGATTTGTGTCAAACAACGA
>JADBJO010000604.1:440000-485000 GCA_016801955.1 Conus betulinus | reverse complement strand
AAATATCAAATTTTCAACTGGAATACTGCGACTTCAATTAACATGCAAGCCTAGTAACTCAATGAAAATAATATTGTTGACACCTTACCGATAGTAATAGTTGACAGAATCGCCCATGAACATGCGCAGGAGAGTTCATTCTCGCATTTTACCGTTCCTCCAACGCCATTATCGCTTCCCGAGAGAGGACGTGATTTCAGTGAAAATACGAGCACACGAGCACCAAGGAAGCTTTGGGTTCTTGCAGAAGTAAGCAACGATGTGTATATAATGTGATAAAAACAAAATCGCACCGAACAGATACACAGCTTTCGTTTGCAAGCCGGTCAAAATTCGATCTTTGTCTGATGCCATTTCATATGGCCGAGGAAACGTTCACAAGTGTTCCTTGTTGATCGCTGCACAGCTTGTGTGGAAAATATCGTCTGCTAGACACGCAAGAATAATAACCGCAGTATATTTTGATCACTCTGGAAACTAGAAGAATTTTCTGAAGCTGTACGCACACGATACTGTATTATACTACAGCGTTGTCACATACTTTTCTCTCTTGACAACTCCTGAGAGAATGCAGCGCAACTCTGAAAATGCAGATGATGCCAGATCTGCTGCGGAAACGTTGTGACAAGAAGCAGCGAGGCATAATTATTTAACCCCAAAGAACAGGACAAAACTGTACAGAGCAATTCTTAGAACGGACACACGCGCGCGCGCGGGCATACACAACACACACACACACACACACACACACACACACACACACAAAAATGCAGATCTGCTGCGATAACATTGTGACAAGAAGCGGCAAGGCATAGTTATTCAGTCCCAAAGAACAGGAGAAAACGGTACAGAGCAATTCTTAGAACACGCATGCACACACACACACACACACACACACACACACACACACACACACACACACACACACAGAGACTTGGTGCTGTGGTAGACTGGTAGTTTGAATACCAGCAAGATTACATTTGAAAATGTTCTCTTTGAATGACAGTTAAGTGAAAGGATAATCAGTCATGAGATCACTTTTGAATAAACTTACTGTAGAAACTGAATATGTTCAACCAAGTAATGACAAGTGAGAGTCGGTGAATTTAATTGATTTTTCATAGCAGGAATAGGAAGTGATGTCAAAGTTTAGGTAAAAAGATTGAAAACAAATGAGAAAGAACAGTCAGTACAACTACAACTGTCTGCACTCTCCGTGGACTGAGAATACTGAAAACAAATGAGAAAGAACAGTCAGTACAACTGTCTGCACTTTCTGTGGACTGAGAATACTGCAGTCATAGCACATTCACTCATGACGTTTGTTGATTGTTTTATGTTTGTTTTGTTTTGTTATGTTTCCATCTTGGACAGTTACAAAATAAAGTGGATAAGTTTTCACAATTAATAATAAAGTACACTCCTCTTATGGTTACTCATTTACCGCTGAAAGTTGGCAAACAAATCTAAATACATGCGGATTTGTGTCATAATACATGCCGTGAAGCAGTAAGGCACCTGTTGCAAGCATAGACACAACATGTGTTGAAAAAGTTGAAGAAGACATCAAAACACTTTAGCTATCAAGTATCAGGCACGTATTCAACTGCTTTTGGTGGATTTTTTATGTTCAAGGTCAAATTTACAGAAGTTATATCATTCTGCTGATCCACCACAGAAAACTATATCAGAGATAGTTTGGTGGTGCAATAATGAGGTATGTGGTGTTGTCTGATGAAGCTGTTGTGTATGGTTCAATCAGAACTGCTTCCTGTTTGCTTTGAGTCTAAAGGTGCTAGATTAGTGACATATTTCCAGACAGAAGTTTAGATCAGTTGTGAAATTACACACTTGACCTACCGTTCAGAAACCTAGCATCCATTATTGCATACTTGTGACTGTGACCACATACTGGAAGGCACAAGGGTGATAATTTGTTTAAATACTTAGTGGCTGTTGAAAGCCTGGTAGAAAGAAAGTTGAGGAATGACTGAAAATAGAAATAGCTGGATAAGACTGATGGTTGTAGAGTTTGAGAGAGAAACTGGAGAAGGATGGTTGCACATACTGTATATGTTCCTCTGAAATTCAGTATAGCTGTCACTGTGTTGTAGCTGTCACTGACCTGACATGCGGAAAAAAAAAAAAAAAAAAAAAAAAAAGGTCCAGAGGAAAAGCTGTGAAAAGCAATTCAAACATTGCATGCAGATGTGCACTTTTGGTCACTTTGTTTTCAAGAACTTGACCTTAGTAGTGTGCATCAAACAGATACTTCCAGAGAAAAAAAAAGGAAAAAAAAAAAAAAAAAAAAAAAAAAAAGAAAACCCACAACATTACACATATACAATTTACAAATTTCTCAAAAATTTGCTGTTTCTGGAAGTGCGGGGGAAAAAAAAAAAACTTTTTCTTTCTTTTTGTTGTTTTGTTTGTTGTTTGTTTTTTTTGTTTGAGTAAAGTCCCATCCTTGATCTGTAGCCTGCTTATTGGTATTGCCCCAACAGTTGACTGCAAGTATGCCTTGATTGGTGCTTTGGCAGACAGTGATCTCCACAGCCTACAGTCCTCACTCTTCCATGTGCAACAGGTTAGAGGTGGGGTATTCTCGGATGGTTGTAGTGTAATCATAGAGTCCTGCCGTGGTAAAACTAAGATCACAAATGAAAAATGATAAATTTTGATAAGCAACAACTGGCTTCGATTACATTTTCAGTTTAAATTGAGATCTTGTTAGGACATTTAATCTTTTACAATACCCAGAGAAGTAAACTGTGTGTGGGGTGTGTGGCACCTATTTAGTTATGATTTAAAAATCCAGCGACCATTCCATTCCTTTATGTTGTCCATTCAGGACTTTTGGTTAAGCTCTGGGAAATCCATCTTCATTTGTACGCTTCATGATAATCTGGGATGGAGAGGGAGTCTTTGGCCCCAACAAAGTGCCAACTTGAGGCACTAACAAAGGGAGGTTCTGGTCAGCCAGCACTTGTTGAATGACATGTTGAATGGCTGCCTGATATTCTTTTGGACTTGTTACTCGACATAATCTGTATTTTCTTTCACTCCATGTGCAAGTATTCATATTTTAAGTTCTGAGAATACATCTGAAGCATTTATTTCTTTGGAGCCTTTTTTTTTGTTGGTTGTTTGACTTGCAGTTGATGACCAGCTCTCCCTTTGGTATAGAAAGATGGACATACCCAGTGACTTGTAGACTTGGATCTTCTGTGAGAAAACTGTTATACATGGTTTTCCCAATGACCGTGATTTTTGTTGTGGAAGATCTCAGGCCAAAGCCTGTTTTAAGCTTCTTGGTTCAGCTTCATCCATGCTTGCAATGGACTCAGGATACTAGTTTAATTCAAATAGAAGATGCACGCTTCTTCAGTGTCAGCAAGTTCATTCAGCATATTGTTAACTGTCTGGAATGTTGACAAAAGTGTTGATTTTTGTCTGAGCTGATTTCTGTGATCTTTTATCAGGGAATGTGTTTCTGGAGTGCTGCTTGACCATCTCCCTGTTGATGAATTTCATGAATAAATTAGTTGAAATGGTAATGGTGATCGCTCTCCAGTGGTATACTGAGATCATTAGATTTCCATTGCCTTTCTCATTCTGGATGTTTATGTCATTACCACACACTGATGGATCTCCTCAAGAAGAGGATCACATTCATGGGTATTTTTTTTTACTAACCTATGAATAACCAGTCCTGGAAGATGAAATGTGACTTCCTTCATGTTGGGATTAATAATATCCATGTATGCAAAAATCTCACTGGTGGTGAACTGACTTGTGGCCTAGGAACAAAAAGAGAACAGAGAACGAAACCATTGGCTAAAACCTAGCCTTGGCACATTTTTTAGCTATATCCAGATGGTGGGCCTGGCAAGGGGTGGAAACGAACAAGTTCACAGGGTTTCTTACCTGTTTTCTTGGGTGTGGAGGTGTCATAGAGGTCACAACCATTTTGAAGAATTACTTGAGATATCAGAGAAGGAATTATTGATGTAAATGAGAAATCCAAAGTCTTGAACCATATCAGTTTTTTTTTTTTTATTTTTTTTTTTTAAACGATATATCAAGCTCAAATAGAAGTTCCAATTTAACATCAATATCCGTCAGTCTCAGGTTTGGTTTCGTATACTGTATCATTTCAAACTGTTGTCAGTTGTGGCCATTGTGCTAGGTGTGGCCCAGGCTTGCAAGATCAGGTGTGATAAATTCACCCAGCAAAACAGGAGTGCAGCAAAAAGAATCCGTGTTGATTTCATATGTTTTGTGCCATATCAAACTGTTGCTATCTTAGTATCTATGGTCAATATAGCACACTGGAAATAGCTTGCAACAGTTTGACATGGTATGTATACCCGTTAAAAACTCTATACATCAACCCCCACTTGCGTAACAGGTGTGCCCAAAGCTGATTTAAACTACAAACAAATATTTCTAAAACGTTTTGCTTGTTAGTTTAGGTGGTTTCAGATAAGAAATCTAGTGTTTTATGCACAAGACTTTGAACAGATTTCTGTCATTTTTTGCATGAACTCTGGTCTGTCTCAGCTGCATATTTTGTGGCACTGAGGAGGAAACTTTGATGATCTTTTATGGGAGTGTGTGTTTGCACAAAATGTTTCGAGGAACCTAACTCCTTTGTTACAATGGTATTGACACTTCATGCTAACATAGTTTAGATTTGTAATTTTCAGAAATTCTGGTTATTTGGAAGGAAACAATAACAGAGAATTTAGGTCAGAGACCTAAGGATTTTTAGTTGCAAAATTTCATCTCACAGTCACACTTTTAAAACGGATTGTGTTTTCAGGTCATAAGAAAGGTACACAGACGTTATTTCCTTATGTGTTTGTTGATTACAAAATCACTGTCCCACTAATAAATAATTTTTTTTTAAAAAAGCCAACAATCATCTCAAACAGAAAATGAATGGTCTAAATTATCATGTACTTACGCAATGAAGGTATTGTTAGTTGTAATGAAGACAAAAATTTTGGCACGTTTTCTTTCTTTATCCATTTCCAGAGCCATGGTTTGCACTGGACCCTAATTTTATACTTTATTTTGTAGACTTTTTTCTCAGCCAACAAGTATCACATTAAGATTTTTGAACTTCAGTTTAGTTTGTTGTTGTTTATTTTTCCTTCAGAATTTGATGTTTGATTTGTATTTATATTTGCGATACAGTGTCTTAGGTTTTTGATTTGGAGGGGAATAACAAAAAGATCAGAGCTGTTGCTCATTGTGATTATTAGCATTGGAATTGGACAAAATCAGAAATAGATTAAAGAAAGTCTATAAAACCTGCCGTAATGGAAAATGTTCCCATGATTGACACCTAGGAAATTTCTGAAAAACATTGGTGTAAGGTAGGAAAGTATGGGTGGCATTCATAGCTGCCAACTCTCCAGAGGAATTTTTCTGAAACTTTCGTAATTTTTTTTAACCTCGCATTTGTCATCTGAAACATAGAGGGATTAAAATGCTTCTAATCAAAAGCTGAAGGCCCCTCTTCACTACACTTACTCCCTTCATCCCTGGTTCTTGAATTTTGACTTCAGAAGGTTGGTGGCTCTGGGCATTCGATAGAGGACAGTTGGGGCGTAGTCACTCACACACACACGCACACACACATACACATACATACACACACACACACACACACACACACACACACACACACACACACACACACACACACACACACACACAATGTTACACATAAATCTGGAACCTTTGTCAACAGCTGAAAGGTGATGGAAGTGTAAAATGTATATTTCATACACACACGCACACATGCACAAGTGTTCATTATTGCATTTCTTAATTTGATTTTTTCATTATCAGTTATAATCTTTGTAATGCATTACCCTGGAACTGGAAACATGAAAGTTTATCATGTCATTGCATGTACTCATTAAATCTGATATGACAGGAAAAATCCTGAAAGAAGCATTTTGGTTGACAGAATTATTGCCATAGTATGCATGTGTGATATAGAGATAACACTTATGAATATATACCAAGATGCTGACACAGTCACTATTGTGTTATGTGTCGGTATATGAATATATGTAAGATTCTATGACCAAGTTGCTGACACAGTCAACAATGCGTTAGGTGTCGGTATATGAATAAGATTCTATGACCAAGCTACTGACACAGTCGACAATGTGTTATGTATTTATGCATGTGTTACTGCACAGTTCATGTACTGTGCAAAACTTTGCATAATGTATGTGAACTTGCCTAAACAAAATTTAGGCATCCTGGTCTCTGATTTAGCTTGTTTTATTCTAAATGCCACTTTGCCAACATTTACCTGTTTTTGAATTGTATTGAAGTCGGTTGTTCATTGAAGGAAGTGGAATCAGAAAGTAAGAAAGTAAGTTGCTTAAATTTTGTTTTTTTCATGTTCAGGGTGTTTTGCAGTTTCACACAATGTTTGAGTTTTTCAGGAACATGGGTTATGCGTAACCCATGCGTGGTTGTGTGACCACGGATATCATTTCCGTTAGGGGATCAGGGAGGTCAGCATCTTTATATGAGATGACTGCCAAACTCTGATATGGTGATAGGGTATGTGTGTGTTTTAGTGACAGGGGACTTCTGGAGCGGAGAGAAAGAGAAGGTAGTATTACATATGTATAGCGTATTTTGTGAATCAGTCAAACTTTATATGTTTGAAGTTTATGCACTGTTTGCTTGCATGTCGTATAGATTTCCAGATGCTATTCAGTTATTACATATCAGAGTCAGAGTACTGTGTGTGAATGTGTAAGGCAATATGAGTGTACGTACGTTTATGTGAATGTGTCAGGCAATATGAGTGTATGTTTATTTGTTTAAGGGGGGAAAAAAGAAAAAAGGAAAACCTTCTTGTAGAAGAATTATAGTTGTTCAGTTTCATGACAACTTAAAAAAGGTATCATTCGTAAATGCTCTGGAACAGTACAACTACAGTGTCATGTTAAGTGCAGATCTAAACGGTTATGTTGTCAGTTGAGGTTTTGTTGGGGCTGTTGTCTGTCTCCCATACTTCAGGACATACTTCATGACTAATGCACTTGAAGATCATGTGAGCACGGTCGGCATTGGATGAAGAACCATTATAAACTTACATTTTACCGATGACATTTATAGCCTGGCAGGTAGTTAACGAGAGCTCACCAACTTGTTGAAAAGACTGGATGTAGTAAAGCCAGCAAAATATTGCATGAAGATCAGCAGCCAAGAAGACCAAGTTGATGGCCAGCCATCACCACCACGATCATTTCTTAGAAAACTTTCCATAGACAGAAGCTAAGAAGTGTTAGACATTCTATTTTCCTGATATCCATCATCAGCAATGGTGGATTTCATCTCCATGTATGCATATGAGACGTGGACCTGCGCAGAGGATCTGGGGGTAAGAACCCAAATCATGAAATGAGATGTGCCACAAGGTCCTTAATATCAGATATACTGATCATATCGAAATGTCATCAGTGGACAGGTGCACCATACCATCAAGGAGCACACCAGACCCTATGAAAATCTGCTGACATTGGTTAAAAGAGAACTGCATTGGTGTAACCACTTAAGAAGACCCAGTGACTAAAAAGCAGTATTCCACACACACACACATACACACATAGCGAAGAGCACTTATTTCTTTGTTTTTTTTTTATCACATTATGCATGGTGTGGTGACATACGAATGAAAGTATCACAAAAAAATTTGAATAAGCAACTGATTATTTAACCCACTCGCTTTCACACAATCAGAAAAAAAATTTGAGAGTGGACTTCAGTGAGTTGATGGCCCTGATATGGCTCTTTGCAGCCAACTGGGCTGTAAGTGACTTAATATCTCTCCAAGGTATACAAGATAATGATACATAAGACTGGATTTCACACAATATATAGAACACTCTCAAACTCATGTACAGACCTCCCAATTTTAAGTGCCATGGATTAAAACATTCAAATGCCTGTGACTGTAAAAACTCATAACCTAAAATTTCTCATCCATATTTTAACACTATGACAACAACATCATGGATATGTACGCTTCAAAACATTATCCACAGATAAAATTTATCATTCAATCAATCAAAGTAAAAGCAAAGACAAGGTGAATAACATTATGTTTTTTTCAAGTTACAACGTAGTAAAGATACACACACTTTGAAATATCTATTATAGCAGAATTGACACCAGGGGAAAAAACAGCTTATATACCATGTAACTTTCTTACAAGCAGTTAAGTTACCAATGGGTAATCAACCAACCAGGCAACTGGCCAACAAGCTAGCTAGTAACTGACTGATTTACTAAATAAAATGAATGTAAAATAAATAAGCAACAAAAAAAGCAAGAGAACATGCGAAACTGATTGACAATAAGTAAGCCAGTTGTGCGTGTTAGAAACAGTGGAAGGATTTCTACAATAAAGCTGGTGAGCAGATGGTGGGTGTGGGGAAGAGAGAGGATGAGGGTGGGGGAGGAGGAAAGATGAAGGGGCAGGTCATACACACACATGCACATACACACACATACAGGCACGTGCATGTGCACATGCACACATACTCATTCTACATTTGTGAACCTTACACCAAGCATACGCCAATGCACACAGAGTGTTCCATAGGCACTTAACTTCTCACTGGGCTCCAGTCGAAAAACCGCCCGCAATTTTAATCGGATCTTGTGCGTCAATGCAGCTTTGCACTGAAAATCTGTGTGATTTCAGTGGTGTCTGTTAACTAGCAACTCGCCTATAGGAAAGATAGTAGAATGTTTGTGTACAATTTTTATGTTTGAAAAACTCTGCATTTGGACAAGGTGGTATTGTTCTGACAATGGAACCCTGAAGAACAAGCGGAAAGGAAGGAAGTGGCTGGAATGTATTGGGACTCGGCAAGCATATCTGCTTTTATCTGTATTAGTTCAGAACTACTTCTCATTCTGTTATCCTCTTGTTGCTAGTAGTTGTTCCAAAAGGTGTCCATATGGGGCGAACACTGTGGAGGCTAATCACACAGGCCTGGTTGCAGGACGTGAAGGAGGATGACAACAGAGGGCGACGTGGAAGACCTGGAGACCCAGCTTCAGCAGGGGACAGTGGTGGCCATTCAGGCCCCGGGCCTGGTGCCCGGCCTGTCCGAGAGAGGTGGCTCAGGTGCACGTGGACGGCACCACGGCCATCATGCAAGTGAGGAACCCCTGTCTGCAGGCTGAGCAGTCGTTAACATATCGTTTTATGTCATATAATGCAGTGAGTTTAAACGTTTAAGTCCCATAGCCTAATCTTCTTCGGGACAGTGGACCGTCAGAGGTTTACCGTGTCATGGGCAGGGTGTGATGGAAGGTAGAGCCCATCCTTCTCCTTCAACAGCCTTTGACCTTCCATGGAGTGAATCAGGTATGTATGATGCACTTCTAGGTGGAAAAGGCGTTTTTTTTTTTTAGTGGAAAAATCTGACCCCCAATGTATATACTTATATATCAGGCCATAATCATTTGGCCATCAGGATACTTTGAGTTTGGGGTGGGGGAGTCCAAAGGTATGAATGTCAGTAGTGGTGCTACTGTGTGTCGGAGTGGTGCTACTGTACCTGAAGAAGATCCAAGAGGTCGAAATGCATTGTGTCTTGTCCTGTGCTTTGTTTGTCTGTGTCCTTTGGCAGTAACTAACTACCCTCTCTTTCTGAATTTTGCTTCATTTTCCACCCCCAGTCACTCCATTTTGAAAATTTCAGTAACTGGGAATGCTTGGCATAGCCAGTCTCCACACAAGTAATGATGAATATGACTCCCAATTATGCAATCATTAGATCGATGTCAAGGAATGGAAATCTCCAAGTTGACTGTGTAATGTTATTTAAATAAAATTGAGAGATGGTACAGGCTGTGTGATCTTTATAAAACAATTCTGATGAGCATAGCAGTGCAGGGAAAATAAGAACAGGTGAACTGTCATAAAGTAACAGAAATAACCTTACTGGAAAAATGACCCTTTTCTAGGTCATCTTTCAGGTGTAATTAACATTTCCATTGGTGTGTAGTAAGTACGAAATATAAATGACTAACTCTGATATTATTTTGAAAAATGTGAAAGAAATCTAGGTATGCAGTATTTTGTTGAGCATGATTAAAATGATGTGATCTGTATAAAATATTAAAAATGAATGGAGCTATGCAGTCTTTCTGAAATAATGTACATGACCCTTGTCAACTTTTTATAAAAGAATTAAAAGTGCAACACTTTTGCTGTGTGTTAAGAGACCCAAACTATGCAATTTATGTACAATAATAAAATCACCATATCTGTGCAGTCTTCATAAAACCATGGCTGTGCAGTCTTCATAAAATAATGAAAATTATTCCAGGGATGTAATCTCAATAAGCTGTCAAATACTTACATTGCCTGCACGGAGCTGCCAGGTGCTGTACTGTCTGCGTAGCATGCTACAATTTCGTCAACAATTTTACTCTCTAACACTTTGTGACAGATTGCTGCGTCAAAACCACAAACTTTTTTCAAAATTGGAAAGGGATTTAGTGGCAGTTTAAACAGAGCCAGATCTTCAGGCTGCAGACTTATTCTGTCAAAAATGGTCAAGTTCTGTGAGTAGAGGAAGAAAAATTGGAAGAACAATCATTAAAGACAGTCATGATTTTGCCACTTTTTAAAAAATTGATTTTGTTGTCGGCCATTTTGAGTTTTTTTTTAGATGAAGTTGAAACACGCAATAACTATTGAGATTTTTGTCATCTGACCATTATATTGAGTATGAAGGGAAGTTCCACTGCAAGTGCTGTTGCTGAAATTACTTATGAGTACTATGTGTAAATGTGGAATGTTACACTTCAAATGTGGTCAGGTGCCCACAGCTTATCAGTAGATTAGTTATCATGGTATCAATATATTAGTTATCATGATATCGTTGTTGTTGTTGTCGCACCCTGGCTAAAAGGCTCCAGGGATCATCCCAACAGCCAAAGTACTTGAACACAATGGTACAAATGCATCAGCTGGGGATGAGAACATTATGTGTGTGACCGTTTTTGATTACCTGTCAGGCAGTAATGTGAATGAGGTTTTTTTTTTCATGTTTTTTTGTGGAGTCTGTGAAGAATCGAGGTTGACCAAAGAATGCTGATGTATAGCAGTCATGAAGAAAAGGGAAAAACAAGAAACTGCATCCGTCTGTCTGTGTGTATCGGCATTAAAAACTGTACTTCAAACTTCAAAATGTGTGCGTTCTTTCTTCCTCAGGAACGCTGCACAGAATTTTCACAGATTTAAAGACCTATGACTGGATTACTGAAAACTTTTGTAGGCATGTATTGGGCTGTTAGATAGAGGAGTTAGATATGTGCCATGAATGGTGCACCTCAGGACATCATTTCCCACAGAGATGGGTCATTTTCACTCAAATTCCTTCCAGAATTTATGGCCAAGAACCAGGGGTTGGCAGTCTGTCCGATACTGTCTGATATTGTGGTCGGAGGAGAAGAGGACAAGCACTTCCGTGAAACAGATTCCTGCCTCCTCTTCTTTTGAATTCTGCACCAGTGTGATGTGTTATAGTAAATGACACCAAAATGGGGAGTTTTTTCTCTGAATGCCTGTTTGACGAGCACACCTACTGTATAAAACTCTCCAGCCTGTTTAGCCACCCCCCACTGTGGTTCTCATGGGTCGCTATTTAGCCATTGGAATGATAGGTTAGATGCCAATTCAGAACTTGAACACTGACTAACTAGCAGACAGGCGATTTACAGGATGTGACATAGCACTTCGTTAGCCATGACATTTTTGGCCACTAAAGCAAACCATTTTGGTCACGGCTTGCACCAGTTTGACATGGTAAGTATGCAAGCCCAGCAGGGAAGCAGGGAAAAACTCATGATTTGGGGGTTAGGGGTGGTGTATGCCTATGTTAAAGTGATATGCATTGTCTTGTGATTGATCTAGATGTTTTAAGAAAAGAAACCCTTTTTTTTCTGTCACAGATGGTTGTGTGGAACCTGAAGCCAAACGACCAAGAACTGATTCAGATTTAGAGCTAAACACAGAACAATCACTCAAGGTAATGGCTTGATATAAATGAATGTGTGTGTGTGTTGGGGGGGGGGGGGGGATGGTAGTAGAAAAATACAAATGCAGATGTGTTGTCCTTTAAGGGAATACTCAGTGGATATAAGAAAAAAAAAAAGAATTTCTGATTGAGTGAATACATGCTGCAAACTTGTCTCCATGGGTTTCTGAGAACTAGAGAGTTGCAGAACTTAAATTTTTTTTTGTACTTTGGTATTAGTGTCCACTTCATGTAGTTGGTTGATAGATCTCCAGACCTTGATGCCCAAGGTGGAATGTGTTGGTCCAGACCTGTTTACCCGTGTAAACTTGCCATATGTTGTGCACATGTTTGGCAGAAATACGATGAATATAATGAACTAAAAGAAAATGTGTTGGAAAGAAAATCTAGACACGAAGGTCTTGAGCAGTAAGTGCACCAAAGGAGCATAACCAAGATCTGGTGGTGTTCTGGTGTGACCAGTTTTGGTGCTTTAACCAGAGAGAAAACTTTTGCTGTCATGTGCGAAATAGGTTTTGGCATTGCCTGCTTATTCAACAACAATGCCAATACATAGTAACAACAGCATGGAGTGACCCCCCCCCCCCCCCCCAAAAAAAAAAAAAAAAATAAATAAAAAAAAAAAAATTAGAGAGAGAGAGCATAAATTTATGCCAAAATATGCTGATGAATCGAGTTTGAATGTAAAGTATGTTGAAAGAAACCTTTTGTTTATTGTCACTACAGCAAGATCTAGACTCCCACTCTGCTGCGTGATGACGGATGAAAATGAACTACCTCACTTTTACAACATTTGGAACATGAAACATCCCCCTCACCCTGTTTACAAAAATCTGAAGGATTTTTACACACGTTTTGTGGAAAACACACTCAGTTTTTGTTGAAAAGGACACTGATAGCAGTGTAAAGGAAATTTGGTTTATTGGTCATAATAAAGATTCGCTTGCTGTTTCCCAGCATGGGCAGATTCATGAAATGGACTGATCCTCCAGTCCAATAGTTACAGTGTGTTAAACCACAAGGCCCAGTCTTTTTAGATCATTTTTAAGACCACAGATCGATTCTAATCTGGCTTTTCATGCCCAGCATGTTGATCAAATCTATTTGCGCATCATAAACCCTGTTTCTGTCCTTTCTTTTTTCTTATCTTTTGTTTGTTCATGTTGTACCCTGTGTCTTTCTCTGTAGCAATTGCTGCTCACCATCAACAAAGCCATCTGCATGAGGTTGGATGGGCTCGAAGGCAAGGTGGAAGCCCTCGTACAAAGAGCGCAGGCTCTTGAGGAAAAGGTCGATTCAGTGCTCTCCCTTTCTCGACAGAACTCCTCCATGATCTCCAACAATTCTTCGCGGCGTGGGTGAGATTTGTTTTTAATAGTCTCTGCAGAAAAGTAATTGTTGCAGAGCAAAATTTGAAAAAAAAAAGGGAAAAAAAAATGTGTTGTGCCATGAATTTTAATCACAGTAGTTTCTGTTTGGGTCCATTTTGAAAAGAGTATGAAAGATGATGTTTGCTGATTCAGATTCAGCAGGGTAAGGGACAATGTACAGACATGTATATATATATATATATATATATATATATATATATATATATATATATATATATATATACACGTTATGTCTGTCTCGCTCTTTCCCTCTGTCTATGTATGTATATGTAGATGCATGTATGTATATATATGTATATATATCGATCACAGCAAAGAAAGACAAAACAACAAGTTGTACATTTTCCTCTTACGTTTCGGCAATCTTGCCATACTCAGAGAAACTTTATACACTGATCAAAACACAGATCACAATACCCGACCACAGCTACGGGATAAACATAGAACATCACTCACTTGAAAAAAAAAAAAAAAGGAGGAGGGGGGGGGGGCGGAGGAGGGCGAAGAAATACCAGTGCAGTGACACTTGACAACAATTCTCTTCCCGACACACACACACCACCCATACTATCCCACATATAGGCCTGCATGCGTATCTTCCCCCCCCCCCCCCCCCCAACTTGCACGTGCGCACACGTACACACACACACACACACACACACACACGTGTGTGTATATATATATATATATATATATATGTATTTGTTTTAAAATAAGGTATTAAAAGGAAGTTTAAAACTACAGATCTGTTTTTCGAGCGCTCGCTCTCTTCAGGATGGTTTAGTATCACTCACTGCCGATGTTATATAGCCTGATGTGCGAGTTGGCTGCACGTGTATTTCAATTTTGTTTACAATTGTATTTGCACGTGCGGGTTGGCTGCATGTGTAGCTCGGTTCTCAAGTTATTTGTGGTTCAGAGTGTTTTGCTAACAACGATTTCCATTTGTGCCTGCAGTTGTTTACTATTTCTATTTTGGTATTTAGAGTTGCTAGATGTGGTTTGCAAAGTATAAACCATTTTTCTGTTCTAGAAATAGTAAACAACTGCAGGCACAAATGGAAATCGTGAGTGAGTGATACTAAACCATCCTGAAGAGAGCGAGCGCTCGAAACAGATCTGTAGTTTTAAACTTCCTTTTAATACCTTATTTTAAAACAGATGTTGCTCCCCAAGGGGTTGAGCACCTTTGAAGTTTTATTAGTATTTTTAATATCTCTCACTCTCTCTCTCTCTCTCTCTCTCTCTCTCTCTCTATATATATATATATATGTATGTATATATAAAATTGAAGCACTTGTAGTTAAACATGTTCAAAGTCATTGTTTTAAGACAGTATAACTTTTGTTGAAATGTAGGTATGAATGCAAAGGATTTTTTCTCTTGCTGTGTAAACTTTGTAAACAAAGTGTCGATTATGTAAAGTGTTACGCTGGAGAATATGTAAAGTTCACGTAAGAACTGTAAATTTTCAAGGGCTTGGTGTGTGCAGGGCTGTGATAGTGGGACTGCCACACAAAACGGAACCAAAATGGAGCCAGGGGAGCCTCAAGGTATGTGTTCCGCTGTTAACCACAACTCGCTGCAAATGTAGCGTTCTGAGTAATAACTTGTGAAAGTCTGATCAGCAGGGACAACCGTTTTTTTTTTTTTTTTTCAGTTATCGTGGATCCAGGGTGTGGAAACAACTTCTTACCGTGGTTCCACCTGTCCTGAAAAAGATTCACTTACGGTTTACCTCTTTTGGCCCATAGTTATTCTGGGGAGCAGTGTGTTGCAGAGCAGCTTGATTTCATCACCACTCTCTGTAGTCAGTGTAAATGCCTGTCACTTCCATCTTTTTTTAAAAAAAAACAGTTCTATTTTTTATGTCATGTAAAGAAAAGTGATTTGGGATTTTGTTTCTTTTTTTTTTTTCCACACTTGGAATGTGATTTGGGGGGGGGGGGGGGGGGGGGGGGGGGGGGGGAGGGTGTCTTTGTCTCGATCCACTCTTGGGATTGTTGTCGTCCGGTCACAGACTTGAACCCGATGTCCGCTGGAGATCAATAACAGGCAACCCGCCAAAAGGGACTCTGCTCTACCACACGGTCACATGGATGGTGGTCAGTGATACCTGTTCTGATCCAACATGTAAGCAGGACAAGGAGGGACTCTGCTCTACCGCTCAGACACATGGATGGTGGTCAGTCATACCTGTTCTGATCCAACATGTAAGCAGGACAGGGGGCTCTGTGGTCAGTCATACCTGTTCTGATCCAACACGTAAGCAGGACAGGGCACTCTGTGGTCGTGATACCTGTTCTTATACAACATGTAAGCAGGACAGGGGACTGACTCTGTGGTCAGTCATACCTGTTCTGATCCAACACGTAAGCAGGACATGGGACTCTGTGGTCATTCATACCTGTTCTGATACAACAAGTGAGCAGGACACCACTTATCAACCCCCCCCATACTGACACACAATGATTGCCTCATCATAGAACTAAAGGGAATGAGTGTCTACCTCCGGGAGGCATAGTTGTGTCGCCCTATTGACAGTCCCCCATGAGCTGGCCAACTCCAAGGACTTGGACATAAATTAAGCCACCACAGACTTAGATGTGTGAACAGGAAATTACAACTCAGGTCATTATGGGAGTAGGGCAAAAAGGACCATTGAATTTGATATTTCATTTTTTTTTTCTAAGTGATCAATATGAATGATAAAGATGATTTAATGAAGTTCTGTTTTGGTAACATGAAGGTGAATTTAATCTTGGAATCTATAATGACATTCTTTTTATGAAAGTGTGGTCAATATCAGTTTTTCATAGTGTCTGTTAGGTTGGTGAACAAATATGTGCTTGGTACTCAGCCTCACTGCTGTCTTTGTGCTGAAAGGGTTGGTTGAACCAACATGCCAGCAGCACTTATGTTTTCAGTTTGTGCTTGGTCATTTTCTTGATACTGGGAATGGCGTGGCTGGAGGAATATTCCATGTTTCAGGAAAGGGGTGGGGGGGCGAGGGGAGGCCAGAAGCTGTCTGAATATCGGATAGCTGCTGTGTTGTTGCCCCTGCCTTCATGGCTTGTGGACTGGACTCTTCACAGTGTGTGTGTGTGTGTGTGTGTGTGTGCACGTTTGTGCTGATATTGCAAATCAAAAGATTTATGCTGTTTTAGAAAATGTGATAATTTGTCTTTGTTTTTGTTCATTCTTCAATTTAAGAACCTTTCATATGAAGTGATGTTAGAAGAGATAAGGATATGGTGTTTGTGAATGCATGTTTTGATGATATTCTGTAAAGAGGCTTTGTACATGTATCAAGTTTGTGTGTGCTGTTCATTCATGTGTATGTATGAATATGTTGTGCATAAATTTTGCTCTTCATGTTTGTGTGTGTTTGTGTGTACACGTGGTGGTTCCTTTTTTGCACAAGTACCCAAATTAAGTGACTGCCATTCTTCTGTTTGGACATAAATGTGTGAGAGTGTGTGTGTGTGTGTGTGTGTGTGTGTGTGTGTGTTGTGTGTGTGTGTGTGTGTGTGTGTGTGTGTGTGTGTGTGTGTGTGTGTGTGTGTTTGCACGCAGTTGTGTGGTTCTGTTTTAGAAAGATACTTCAGCTATAGAACATAAATTGTGTGTTTCAGGTCTGTCAGATGGTATTCAGAATCTGGGTCCTAATGTCACTCTCATCACACTCAACACAGAAGGTTGGTCACCTCGGTCATATTAATGCTGTGATATGTCCAAACTGCAGAGTGTGCACAGAATCATAAGTAGTCAGTAATGTTTTCTTTTTGTTTTGTTTTTCTTCCTTTGTTTTGCAGGTTTTATTTGTTAAAATAATCAGTGACGAGGTTCGTGATGCAATAAAGGCATCCTTAATCAGTGCAGCTCAAATTTTTAATTCAGCAAGGATTACAATGTTTAAAAGTTCTTTGCAAAGCTATTTTCATGACAGGAGAGTGTGTGTGCACGTGCGTGCATGCGTGTATGTAAATGTGTGTGTGTGTGTGCACGTGCTCACGTGTGTGTGTATGTGTGTGTGTGTGTTCAGCCTGTTTTTCGTCCATTGTTGATATGTTCCGTACTGATCAACCAGTGGGGAATTTCATATTACAGGAGATCCTAGTTTAGGTTATTTCCACAGTTCTTTGCTGCTGTCAGAGCTGGTGTGGCCAATAGCTTTGATCACTGAATAATTGCTGTTGACATATTTTGACCTCTTGTGTGTCCTTCAGATCCTGAAACAGCAGGTTCAGTGATTTTTTTCCTTCACTGTTTTCCCTTCCCTTGCTGTTTGTGTATGGTCCTTATTTCTTGGTGGCATTTTCTGTCTGAAATCTCTCTCACAACCCTTGACTGTAGGTAGACCTTGGTTTGTTGTTTCCTCCGAAGGTGGTGAGAATGGGGCTGAATTCTGAGTGAGATGTTTCTGTTACACAGCATGCGTGGATTAGCAGCGCTAATAACAAGGCTTGTGAGAAGCCTCAGTGAGGAGACTGCTCGACTCGGGCGAGGACAACAAATGGTTCTGTCCAAAGGACAGAATTCTGCCCCATTCTTACCATTGCTTTACTCTCCTGTGTTCTCTTCCTTATTCCCCTCACACTCTCTGTTACCTGAATTTAGAGGAACAAAGTGGTGATGTTTTTGTTTTCATGACGTATTTGTTTTCACTTTATCCGAGAGATATGAATAAGGAGAGCTTGTGCTATACTTTACTGTTTGTCCAGAAGGACGCGTTTCTTCAGTAAGTCGGTAAAAAAAACATACATCTAGCATAACATGAGTGAAAAGGTGATTGTGGTTGCCAATATAGTTTGTGTATTGGAGCATCACCATTTTTTTTTTTTTAATCATGGCTTTTAAAAATCCGTCGAGTTTATTCCTGCCCAGGCTGCAAAAGCCAGGGCTCTGAAAATAAAAAAAACCAAGTCAGGCTCACTGTTGGGGCTGATTTCAACTACAGGGAGCTCAGGCCTGCGTCCCACATGAGTCAGGGAAACTGCTTTGTGTGGAAATAGACTGTAGCACATCATTTGCTGTGTTCCCTGTGTCATCTGCTCAAAAATAGGAGCTGCGATGCATCTTCATCTTTCAGGACTTGCCCAAGAATGGCAACAGATGCTTCATGAAATGGGCACTGAACTAATGAACAATGCCACTGGTTCACTAGTTGGCAAGAAAATCGAACGAACAAGAATAGACAGACCCAGTTCTATAATCTTAACATGGTCAAAAATAAAGATGAAGTCAGTTTTTTGAAGGTTCTGTTCCTTGCCCATTTTGCCTGCAGGATGGAGATAAAAAATAAAAAAAACAAGAGGAACTGGACCACAAAAGAATTGTGATTGGATCCCACAGATGATTAATGTGTAGCAGCATTACCATATACTGAAAACAGACACTTTGTGTTGAAAATTGACTTGTCTGTTTTGTATAGTCTATTAAATTGCTTTACATCTTGTTTTGTGTGTTAATTTGTATTTTGAAGCACTACTAGACATCAAGGTGCAGTGGTTAGCATGGTGGGCAGTGCAGTTGTACATTTAATTTATATCAGAGGCATTTGTCGGTGAGACTTTTTAGGCCCTGACCAACTCTTACCCAGGATTGAGTGTGCTGTGAACTTTGACTTGGAAGACGAACCACAAAATTGATTTGTGTCTGCTTAATTGCTACATTCTTTGAGTATGTTGCCTAAATTTGCTAACTGGCACTGCAGGTGTCCGTGTCTCCAGTGCTGGTTAATGTTGGAATATGGTCTGAAAGGAAGCACGACCTTGTCATATAGTCTCAGACCAGAATGGAATCCTGTGAACATAATCTTCTTCATCCTCATTGTCATGGATGCCATGAAAAAAAAAACTCTCTCTCTGCTCTCATGGTGACCTCCATTTTAGTTTCCTCTCCACATCCGTGCCCATGGTGAGTTAGGGTCAAGGTGTTCAGTATTGGCAAATTCATAGGGAGGTTTTTGGATGGATGTGGTGGTGCCTTTTGGAGGGTATGCTCAGTGGCGTGAATGATCAGTGTTGTCATTATGGGGTGTGTGGTAGGTGATGTTCAGCATACATCATTGTCAAGCAAGTACTACTGAACACCAGGGAAGTGACCTGGCCGCAGTGCAGAGTCTCCTCTAGAAGGTTACCTTATGACTGTTTGATATTGAATGCTCCATGTGGTCTGTGGTGCTGGACTGTGACAGACAGACTAGGTATGGCTGAAGTTGGGAACTGGAATGAGCAGTATAGGGGTAATGCCACTGGACGGGTGAAAGGGGTGTGACAGGGAATGGATGGGAGAAGAGCATGTTCAGGGCACAGAAGTTGAGACAGCAAATAAAAAGAAGAGAATATTTTATCTTGACTTGCGTACAATCAAGTATTTTAGAAATAACCGTTGCTCTAAATTTGTTGCACCACATTGGCAGGCCAGAAACATTGTCATTTATTACAAATGCCTTTGCAAATTCTCTCTCTCTCTCTCTCTCTCTCTCTCTCTCTCTCTCTCTTATTTTTCTCTCCTGATCTTGCTGTCTCTCTCTCAAAAAAGATGTAGACAGTCCTGAGGGTGGGGGGGGGGGGGGGGGGGGGGGGGGGGGGGGCAGGGGGGTGATTTTATTATTAGGTTTTAAACTTTTGCAGTCATAAATACATGTGTTTATTTTTCAGATGATTTTTCCAAACGGCACATGGTTGGGAGATGAAAACAACCCAGAAATGAGAGTCCGAGTCCCTATCACACCAAGGTAAATCTAGACTGAAGAGCAGGAAAGAATTTGGAGCTTTTTCTGCTGTTTAAACAGTAAAAATGAAAGGTTTGGTGGATAGAGGTACAAATGCAGACTGTGAAGCTTTTGGTGGATAGAGATACCAATGCAGACTGTGCAGCATTATATTGATTGATTTGTGTGTGTGTGTGTGTGTGTGTGTGTGTGTGTGTGTGTGTGCATGTTTTTTGTCTTTAGGTGGTTTTCATCTCCAGTTTTTCTGTGGCTAGTAAATTTTTACTTCGATGTATATGTTTGTCTCTCCAACATGCAGTATTAGAAAGTTGGCATCCTTACCTCATCATCGCACCGGCCGAAGGAAGTATGACAGACCTGACGGGACGGTGAAAAGAGGCACAGTCAAAAAGACATTAAGATCTTGTTACATATAGGAGTTACAAAAATTCAACCATGTTCATATCGGCCACAGTAGACCATCCTGTCCCTTCACCCTCTGCATTTCATTCCTGAATCTTACCCCTCTCCCTTTCACTGCCCTTTTGATGTATGATCTGTTTTATCACCCCACGTTATTCTTTAGTAAGTAGAAATATACAGTCTTGTTCGTCTTCATGTATTTATTTCCCCTGTCAAAACCTGTGCATTTAACATTTGGACCATTCAGCAGCAGTCAGTTGCTGCCATAGTGGTCTATTTTCTTCAACATACTGATCTGAGTGATGTCTTTTTCAGACTAAGCATGTCATCTAGCAAATTGCCTCCTCATCAACACATAGTAGATTTGATCATGGGACCAGCACTGATATTTCATTGTAAAAGGACTGATAATGCTGTTTGATTTTGTGACTCTGTATGGTCACTGGAACAGCGAGCTGCACATTTGGCTAGAACAGAATGGAATTTTCTGACTGAATGCATTGAACAGTGGTGGACTGCTGTAGTATTCCTTTGTCCAGAGTGAAGTAAAGTGTGATACAGGACCAGTCATTTTGTACTTTTTGTCCTGTCACTTTTTTCACACTGTCAGTGCAGCATTAGTTCACCTGGCAGAATGACTATTGCCAGACTGAAGACAAAGAGAGGGGAAATTGTTGTGATCTGGATCAAAGATGTTCAACAGAATTTGTTCACCTGACGTTTGCTGTGCTTGCAGCGACCTGCTCCATGTGCATTCCAATTGTCGCACACCAGAGAAGATGGCCCTCACGTTACTAGACTACCTGTTTGACCGCGACACTCAGGCCTCCTCCACCTGTCTGGCATGGGCAAACACGGCAAGAAGCAGCTAGATCCCCTCATGATCTATGGCATTCGATGTGAGTGTATGTGGGGAATTGGAGGGGTATGTGGAGGTGAAAATAAGAAAACCGTTACTTCTGTTACAGCAGAAGACAGGCAGCATTGGACATCTTTGGTGATAGCCATATGTACATGGTACACAAAGAGGGTTGCCATGTATGTGTGATGTGTGTGTTTTTGAAGGAAGGGACGTATTCCTGAAGTAGTGTTAGGAATTGCAGTACTTGGTTATTGGCCTGAGGACAGGTAAAAAGTGCGAGTGTGCGTGCATCAGATAGACACACATAGAATTTCCAGTGCTTATCCACACACACAGTTTGCATACAGTAAAAACAAAGCACCATACCCTTGGAAAAAAAAAAAACCTATTGTTTGTCGTCTGTTTCAAACATTCTTGCCTCAGACTTTTCAGTATACCTTTATGCTTTGGAATATGATTTCAAGGACATACTAGAAAAAGCTGTTTGAGTGAAAGAAAAAGAGGTATATTAAATAAGTCAGCCTACACATTCCCAGTTTTTCTCCTTGTCAGTAATCACCATACAAAACTTTTTCTCAAGTTTGACCATGTACTGAAAAAAAAAGAATGGATGTAGCAACCATGTGCGCTTCGTCACTGTGACAGAGTGGTTTACACTAAGGACCTCAGACCAGGAGATCATGGATTCAGTTTTCATCATCTGTCTTTTATTTGTGGAGATTTCCTGTCCTGACTAGGTCTTCCCAGAGAGTTGAGTTTGCTGTGGGATACCTCGGGAAGACCAGGACCACACTGTTGAGTTTCATCCACTTAATAAGCATCCGTGAAAGTATCACTCAAACTGCCTGATTGATACTGCAGGTTTCTGTATCTGTTGGGCCTGGTTGATGCCAGGATATATCGTTTAAGTAAGCGTAGAGTACAGCACTGTCATGCAGTTTCAGGCCAGATTGTAAATCCATAGCATTATCTTCATCATCCTCATTCTCATCCTCATCAGTGGCAAAAAAAAAAAAAGTCTTAAATTCTGTGGCTCTTCCTGCCCTCCCTCTTCTCATGGTCATCTCAGTTTCGATTTCCCCTCCACATATGTGCCTGTTGTGAGGTCCACCGTACTGGCAGATTCATGGGAGTTATTGTTGGGTGGATGTAGGGACACTCCCAAAGGAAGACCTCTCTCACCCAGGTTTTGCAACTGAACAAAAAAACTATTGTCAATATGAGGTATAGTAGATGATGTCCTGTTAATGTTGGATCAGAACAGGCACCACTGAACACTACTGAAGTGACTCAGCAGCAGTGCAGTGCCTCCACTGGTGGGCTGCCTTGTGAAGACTTTACATTCATTGCTCCTGCTGATTGCAAGTTCTGGGGCTGCGGTGAGGCAAGCTAAGGTGTGGATGTGGATAGGGAGTGTGAAGAAGTGGTGTGGGTGCAAGGCCACTGAGATAGCATGGAGGAGCAGACAGCAGAAAGAGAGAGGGAAAAAAAATTTTTGCACTTAAAAACCTTTAGCTGCACAATGGAAGCTTGTGACTTCCTCCGGCACTCTACTTTTTAACTTGTAAAATTTAGTTTAATTCAGCAATTGTCATGTTAGCACTTTGAACCTTGACATTGATTTGCGTGCAGACACTGATGGTAGTAAGACGTCTGTAAAATTTGATTGTAGTGTAGTGAAATGTTGTCAGGTTATAGGGAGATAGATAGAAATGAAGCCCTGCCTCCAGTGATATGCATGTATGCAGTGATTGATGATAACAGTACAGTGGAACTCTTCAGCAACAACCTCCATATGTCTTGTATCAACTGTGTCATAGTGGGAGAGATCTTTATTAGAAAGAAATCTAGAACAGAGAAGAAGAAAAATCTTTTTCCCAGAAAAGCATGTCTGTAGAATGAGAGAGCAATTATTAAGAGGTAAATCTAGAAGAAGAAAAATGTTGTAGAAAAATGAGTCCTAAGAAGGAGGGAATCTCTGTAGGAAGGAAAATTAGAGAAGAAAAAAAAAAAGAAACAAGAAAAGGATCTCTAAAAAAAAAAAAAAAAAAGGTTTTCAAAGCAAGAGTCTTCATGCAAAGGATTTGAGAGGTTTGATGATAATGATCACCAGCAGATGAAAGAGAAATGTCCTATTTTTCTATATGAATGTCAAAGTTTCAAATTTTGGATTTTCCTGAAGGTCATTTAATTCACCGCTTTGGCATCACCGAAAACGACTGGCACCGCATCAAACAGAACATTGATTCCAAATGCCGCACAGCGTGGCGTCGGCGGCAACGGGGCATGCCACTAACGGTGAAAGCTTTCCGCGGCAAGTCACCTTCTACCTACGTCAACATCAACAACCACATGGGAGACATGAGCGCCAGTGACGAAGAATCTATCAGCCAAGATGGGGAGTTACATATACATCAGGTTGGTTGAGCAGCATTGCTCTTTATTTTATTTTATTTTATTTTTTCATACAGCATGAGGCATCAGTCACCGTCAATACATAGCCGTTAAAAGCAGATTATGGGCAAGAAAAATTGACAATTTTATTTTCAGATTGTTTATCTGTACGATTTCTGAGTATTCTGTTAATACATTTTTCATAATACACAGAATACTGTGAACATAAAAACAAGTATGATGAAAAAAAAAAAATGTTGGTTAGAAATTTTTTAGTGGTAATAGCACCTGTAGATGGTAACATTTTGTTTTCTTGTATATCACTTAATGATACAACTGAGTAGCAACTAGTCTTGCTAACTTTTTTATATGAAATCTCATCTCGTTCAGAGTCACACGTTGATAATGTACAGAAACACACACTACAACAGTGGGGCAAAAACAAACAGCAAGAGCGCAAGATTTTCTACCCGAGTATGCCAATGAATTGGGTATTGAAGAATCGTGTGTTAGAGAAATCTAAGCTTACTGTAGTTACTGTGATATCAGCTTCAGTTTTGCCCATTCTAGCAAATTCAGCATCAACCACCCTTAGTAAGTATAAAATTGCCTTCCTTTGAGTATGCATGCTCTTTTTTTAATGCCTGTTGTAGTAGAAAAAGTACAACAATAGCAGTTATAAGATGAGCAGGTCTGGATTTTTACGAATCAAGATTTTGTTTTGCTTGTGTGTGTAGTTTGTGTCTTCTAATTTTGGTTTAAACATTAGAGAAAATTAAGGTAGGGTAAAAAGAAAAAACCCAACAACAATCACATTTCAATGCATTTTCCAACTGGGGGAGGGGGGATGCAAGCTGTTGGTGTTAAGCTTGTTTGTTGTGATTGTCATATTTTCCTTCTGTGGGTCATTGTGCAGCCTATTTTTTTTCGTACACAATTCAGATTTTGTTCCTTAAAAGTTTCCAGGGTTTTCCAACACCAATTGAAAAAAAAAAAAGAAATAAGGAAAATCTCACTGAACAAACAACAGAAAATTTTAGGTTTATTTGACTGTAGTCATCGGACGCTTATGTAGGAACAAAAGTAAAAGAAATGGAGGAAACCGAACTTCAGAATTCAGATTCAGCCCCCTTATAAAACCTTAAGCTGTCACAACAAAACATCTTTTTTTGACAGATAGGTATAATTTTGCCAAGTTTTGTCTTGAAGATACTTTGCCTGGCTGTTGCTTTAAAAGAAGTGTAATTTATTTTTTTAATGTGAATAGATTTAAACTATCCAAATGTTTCATGGGAGTAAGAAGAAAAATGATTTGAACTTAAGGAGGAGGGAAGGGGGGGGGGGGGGGGGGGGGGGGGGGGGAGGGAGGGAGTAGGGGGGGGGGGACTGGATTAGGGCATGAGAGTCAGCAGTTACATCTGGTGGTAAAAATATCTCAGCACCCCAAAGAGAACGACTGAGATAGAAGATACGATGACACCGACTTGTTCTCTTCCACTGTGTCTGCCCAGGGGGAGGTGGACATCCAGGCAGCAGTGGCCATGGCGGGGGACGCTACGCAGCAAGGGGAGATCCAGATCCTCCACGCCACACCGGAACAGATCTCTCAGCTGCAGCATGCCCAGCACATACAGATCCTGTCAGGGGATCAGGTCATCGGGGTGAGTGGTGCCTGTAGTGGCTTAACCAGCTGTGCTGGCATGCCGGCTGACCGTAGCTAATTATGATCATATATGCTCAGTCGTCCGTGCTTCACTATAAAAGTGGTTTTTTTCTTTTATTTTTCCATGTTTTAAAGAAAAAAAAAGAGGAAACTGAGTATTAAAAACCAAAGAAAAAACGGAGGGGGGAACAGAAAAAAGAAATTAAATTAATTATTAGCACCACATGGTTGTTGACTGCTGTTCCAATCCAAATGTAATATTTTTAATTTGGTAGAGATTGTTGCTTTACAGTGACAATCATGATGTGACAAAGTTATAATTAGCACCATTTTTCAGTCAGAGACAAATCAGACGAACTCTATCTAAGGGAAACTATACAAGAAATCAGCTTGCCATTCAATAAAATGCAGTTCTTTCCAAAGACCAAAAAAAGTTTTTTTTTTCTCTTACATAAATGTTTTTGAGGCAGATGTGAGGTTGACCTTTCACCAAACAAGATGAAGAAACAAATGCAGATATTTTAACCTCTAACAAGGCACATTCGTTAGCTGAAACTTCTGCCTGCAGCCAGATTCTTCTTGGGTGACTGAAAAACCTGAACACCTACCTACTTCATATTGCTGTAATTTCTTTTCTGTTGTGTGTACAGTTATGAAAGATTGGAATGACTGTAGAGGCATGAATAAAGAACACATGCTGATACCAGCCATTTCGTGTTTTGTGCATAATATGCTTTAATTATAAATATAAAAAAAGAATGACATGCCTTAGGGGTGTTTATGAGTCATGAAACCCTGGAGCGCACTGGGTCTTACTATCTTCACGATTAAACCCTAAAAACTCTTCATCAGAGTCTGAGTTAATGAAAAAAGGATTTTTCATACTAAAACTAGTTTTATGATACACTTACTTGTCCAAACAAATGTCTTTTCTCCTACACATGGAACATCAGGAAATTCCCCCTAAAAGGAGAGACTCATATGGAGAGCAGGGAGCTCATGCTACTCAGCCTTCAGGAATATATGAGTACTCTCCCTTGAGCTAAATGAGCTCACGTTACCCCAAAAGAAATCGGTTTTCTCCCTTTTTCTAACTGCGGGGAGGAGTGAGGGGGTTCTAGCTGTTTGGACAGGTAAGTATATTGTAAAACTAGTTTTAGCAGGAAAAATCCTTTTCTTTATACTTACCTGTCCAAACAAATTCCAGAATATTGAAACATACTCGTAGTCTTGGGGTTGCGGGTTTGAATCTCCGCCAGGCCGTTTCGGTACAGGGGGATTTTTCCCTTGGAGTTAACATTGGTTCTGATGCCATTTTCCATACAGTTCTTTGAATGAGACCATAAACCGAGGTTCCATGAGTGAACACACACATAACATCTTGCACACACGTAAAATCCCATCATCACCAACTTTGGAAGAGAAGGCCAGTTTGGCCGTTGGTATGGATGACACGTTACACATAGCTTGCACCTTCCCCAAAGTTGGAGTATGGCTGCCTTAATGGCAGGATAAAAAGGGGTCATACACACAAAACTCCACTCCTTTTGTTGGGTAGATGGGATTAATTCTTGCCTTTCTGTACAGGGAGTGTTCACAGGAGTATCAGCCTGCTAGGCAGAGAAGAAGAAGAAGAAGAAAAGGATGGTGGGAGCTCTCTTGGGAGTCAGAAGTTCAGATTCAAGCACAAAAGATGCCAGAAACTCATACCAGAGTTCAACACCAGAACCAACATGGCTTTAAACAAGACTCCTGGAGGTTTAAAGATACTCCCCACTCTTTGTTATGCAATGAACAATCAAACTAAACAAAAATAGTCAGGATCAGGAAAAGGAGAAGACCCCTGAAATCAGCCTAACACAGACAGATTTCCAACCAATGTCTAGTAGGTTAGCAATTGTTCACATTGCAACACAGAACATAGCACAAAATTAGTTGATCAGTGTGCGTTCACGATGACTTCATGTCAATATGGTAATCGGAGCCCAATTCACCTTTGCACCAGAAGTTAAGCAAGTGGGCTTGTAATATCTGGGCACAAAATAATTCAGGAGGAAAAATTTTTCCACAGTCCCCATTTGTCACAGCCAATCAGTGTCCGAATATAGGACCACAGAGCCATTTCTTTAAGGATGTGTCCAAAAAAAACAAATTTATCATGAAATTACTCTGTGCTTGGGCAAGAAGAAGTACAGAATATAGGGCCTTTTGACAAAAGTCATGACTAAAACAATATCATCAAAAACACATTCAGGGATGTGATAACAGTCAGACAAGACACAGTAACAAATGCATAGTGACCTGACCTTCCAATTGTACAGGCATAGAAGAAACAAAGGCAATTCTCAGGTAGCTGAGATAAATTCATATCCCAAAGCTCATAGCCATTCCCTGATGGCTATGCAACGCAAGGTTAAAAAGGTAGCATAAAAGCAAAAACCCATGGATGGTGTCATCTCTTTAAACCTCATGGAAATGCCCTTTCTCATTTAATCATAAGCCAACAGTTGGCGATAAGAATTAAAGACTAACCAGGCACTACTTAGGCTGCACACACAAGTTTCATTCTTGATGGCCTTCCGCTGAGTGATTGGGTCCTGTTGGAGTTAGTCCTTAGTGAGCCAGTTCATGGCTTTTAACAGTAACTGTGAAACATCTCCTCTACGCCACAGCCCCCCAAGGCCTATGGTTATCATTGTCTCAGTGAACTTTCGCAGGTTCCAAGTCAGAGGCTATCTTGACTTTGTGCAAAAGAAAAAGAAACTTTCTTTAAATCTAAGTTCTTTGTCTTTGATTTAATTACTACCAAGTTGATAATGTAAAAACTCACAACTTATACAGCCAAAGATGAGAAATTTTTCGGGGAAGGTGGCCTAGCATGCCACAACCCTACCAAAACAGATAGAGCCTCAATGTCTTGGTCATATCTCTGAGACAGAACCTGCCCAAGGTGGTCATCATCTTCCAGCCTGCTGAACAACATATGTCATCAGTAACCGCAATATTACGCCAGAGGGTGAGACTGGCGAATACAGCCGGACTTCACGTGCCTGATATCCTCTTGGGGGACAGAAATTTCTCTCGCCAAGATGAAAAGCCTGGCAGATGACCTGTCTAAGCCAAGAGCTTATTGTCTGGGATCTTATAGTGGCACCGAGCTTCCAAGCCATAGGATTTTATCAGGGGAGATCTGACTGTCCTTTGAAGGAAGGCCTTCAGCTCTCTGACAGGAAGATGACCGGCTCCACCTTGAAACGTCCAAGCCTGGTACTGGACGATGAAGGGGCCAGCGGAGGAAGGTTAAACATCAGAGGCCGCTCTTTGGGCTGGACGGTTTGTTTGGGAAGTTAGGCACGTGGACAGGTATATCGAGCCATCGTTATACCATTACAGGAATGTGGGTCCCTGAAGAGGGCATGAATCGTGACTGACCCTGCAGAAGCCAGGGTAATCAAATGGCAAGTTTTCAGTGTGAGATTCTTGACAGAGCATTTGGTGATAAACGCTCAAAGTGTCTGAGGCCAGATACTCCTTTCCTTCATGTGGCTCCATGCTGGTATAGTAAGGAAACTACTCGTCGACAGGAATAACATACTCTGACAACTGAGGGAGAAGAAATGCCAGTCTTGCTGAGTTGCGCCAAAGAGTCTTGCAGTGAAGGGGATTGAAGAGAAGACAAGGTGAGTAAGTTCTCTCGAAACTTCCGACCGGGAAGGACAGACTGGTCAAGAGAAATAATGCCAACTTAGAAGGGCATTACCGCATTGGAGAAAATCTAATTGAGGGTCTATGTTTGAGATAGGCCTAACGTTTATGTGTGTAAGTGAGAGAGAGGGCCAAGGTATAAACTTGCATGTGCATGCATGTTGGCGCTTGCCGGTTAAGTCGCTGATCTGTCTTTTGTCACACAGCAACTTCAGCAGGGTGACCTGACCTTACCGGAGGGTTGCCATGTTGCCACAGTAACCACAGACTCGGGAGAGGTGCTGCAGATACAACACAATGCGTGGTGTGCCCCTGCGGCAGACGGAACGGAATGACCCTGTCAGCTTTCTCTGGACTGTGGAAATCGCATAACTTAATCCAGCAGCTTTCATTGCATTTTGCAGCCTTAAAGAGTATTACTTCACTCTTGTCTCTTTTCATTCTCTTTCTCTGTTTCTCTGCATTCATACTTGTCTGTCTGTCTGTCCCTCCATCTTTCTGTTTTTCTTTTTTAACTGTTCCTGAAGAAAAACCAGTTTCGCATTCAAACTGTGTTTGCACTATCCATGACTGAAGACCATTTGACTGTTACTTTTTCTTCTCTGTGTTCCTTTTGTTTCCTGTTCTGTTTCTCTCTCTGTTCCTTCCCCATGTTGAAGGTTTTGTCTCTTGTCCATGTTGCCCCTCATGCTTTAACCTCCTTCCATATTTTCCATCTATTTTCCCACAAACTTCAGCATCTCTACCCCCACCTGTATTCCACCTCAAATTCTTTTAGTATTTATCTACAACATTCAGCTGACTTCCTAAAATTCTTGAGGCTTTTGTATATTTTACTACTGAGCACTTTTTACACATGTTTGTGTGTGGGTGCTGATGAAAAAACAACAAACAAACAAAGGCCTCTTCTCCATTTTCATAAGGCTCTGAACCACTCAAAAAAAAAAGGGCTATGGCCGTGTCATTTTTTGTCCTGCAAAACCTTCCTGACTCAAAGCTCTGGATCCCATGCACCATCAAGGGCTTCGACTCTGTATGGGGGCATTGCACAACACCCCTGGGCACAGCCTGTAAGCAGGTACTGAGGAACCATCCCTCTCCATCCGCTGACTAAAACTTTCTCTGGACCATTGTTCTAACCTCTTGTGAACTCCCAAACCCCCGCTTATGACTTCTTTTTTTTTTTTTTTTTCAATTGAAATGCGACTAGAAATTTGAAGAGGTTGCTAGTTCAAATCCACCCATAGGAATCCATGTACCTCCTATTTGATAAATAAGGCAAATATTGACCTTGGAGTTGTCGTTTGTCCAGTGACCCACCTTGGTCTTTCCACACCTGAGAGATCTGCCTCTTGTAGAGACTACCTATGATTCTGTGGTGTATATGACTGTTTTTTTTTTATTTTTTTTTTAACTGAACTTTGTTCCAAATTTCCATTCTTTCTAAGAGTATTTCCTGGTGGCTTAAAATCTTAAAGAGCTGCTACTACTGCTTACTGCATAACAGCTCCTCCTCAGAATTGTGCAGAACGCATTCCATCAGACATCACCATCTACAATGCTTAGCTCACAGTATCGGTCCAGGTACTTCAGATGGTGTCTAAATCGAAACTTTAAGAATTTTTCATTTTGTCCTACTCCTTTTCTGCTTTGGAAGCCATGGTTGGCTGTAATTGTAAGCGTTCTCAAATCCTGAATTTTCGTTTAATTGCATGCTGTCTGAAATCAGATGGTAAGAAGTTAGTTTTTCTGGGATTCCTAATGGCATTTGAGGCAATAAAGAGGCTGATCGAATGCCACAAATAAAGATTGTGCATATTCTCTTTTTTTTAATACTGATCTGAAACCAGAGAGTTTCCCTTAAACTTTTACCATATCTCTGTCTGTATTGTCTTCGTCCATATTTTCATCCATATTCCTTTTTTAATTCCTTCCATATTCTCTGTACTTGTGTCCCCACCCCACCCCCACTCTCCTACACTCTTTCCATATTCTTAAATATTTATGTTCTTAAATTTGCTATCATTAGTTACCCACTTCCTTCTTAACTTCATATTCTTTGTTCATTTTAGCCCCCCTCCTTGCATAAGTTCCATTCTCTATCTGTTAAACCAGAAATGTGCAAGTTATTCCAGGGAATGATTGATGAATGTTAAAATGACAGAGTTCATTTAGTCACTACATGACTGTCATTGAATTCTAAGGTAAAAGTCCATGGTTGAAATAATGGAAGAACGTCCAGTGTGTGTTTTGCTGATATTTACTGACTCGATGGCACAAAGCAGTGTGGACATGATGTAATGAATGTGAAATTTTATTCATCAGTTATAGAAAAACATCTTTTATGAACAAAAAAAAAGGAGGAGGGGAGTGGGGTGGGGAGGAAATCAGATAATGGAACAAAATAAAACAAAACCGGTACACTTAAGTCAGGCAATGTGGATGAAGCAAACCATTCCATCGTTCAGGTTTTCATGACAGACACGCCGGATTTCAGTTTCATTTCCACCTGTTGTTTTGGCTGCAGTATAGAATTCTTCATCCACCAGTGATATCTCACTGGGGCCCACATCAGGGAGTCAGCAGCTACTACTAGTGTTCAGGGGCCAGTGGCAGCATGCTTTTGACGATTGTCAAGGTGGTAACTTGACTGACACGGCAGCACAGATTTTCTCTCCAGCCACTGGCAGCAGTCTTCTTGTCTGCAGATTAATGGCACCTGACAGACAGGTGTCGTTGATCGATTGGTATCAAGAAGTTTGTTGCAAGACCAGTTTTCTGCCACTTCTTGAAAGGAAGGAGGGGTATTATCAGCAAAATAAGTTATTGCATGACTGTGATTGGAAATGTTCGGTTATTTCCTGAAATAATTGATTTACGTGCATTCTGAGTCTAGCACATTCATCCTACCTCCACTCCTTTGTTTATCGGCTCTCCATTCCCTTGTCCCCCTCTCCTCACCTTCCTCCTCACATGTATAACTCACATACCAGTGAGGTAGTCTGGGATTGGTAGCTTATGCATGATTTTCTGCTCCCCATCTTCGTCAGACATACCCCCAGCCAAACTAAGTATCCTGGAACATCATCTCTTCTGGCTTGTGTCCCCCCCTACCCCCCCCCCCCCCTGTGTTTGGCCACACAATCTGACAGCCATGTGTTCATTTGTGTAACTTTACATTCTGTTCATTGCTTGAAATTCATTTGTGCATGGTCATGTTCATTGCGTGAAGAGATGCCCCCCCCCCCCCCCTTCCCCCCCCTCAACTCTGTGATTTCATGTTGTCCATTATACTGCTTACGGGGACAGAACTTTGTTGAAAGAGATGTTGTAAGTGTACAGGGGAACCTCACAGTAGCAACCCCAAGAAAGCTTTAAAACTGGGTCAGGATTGGAAAGTAGATTGGAAAGCGTGGACTAAGAGATATAAAAAGAAAAGAAAATGCACACACGTGTACACACACGGAGACAAGCGCACACACACACACACACACACACACACACACACACACACACAGAGTGTTACGTAAAAGATCTGTGAATTCTGGGTTTTATGATAGGCCAGTTGAGGGACTAACTGGGTCAGGGTCTGTTCTAAGTAACTGTAACCGATTTCTCTAAAAATCATTCTAGGGGGGTTTGATAGCTGGTCCGAGCTTGATGTATTGCTGTTCAGTTTCAGACTAGCAGAAAGCCTGCACAATTTCTTTCTCATGTTCTTCTGCTTTTACCCTCCCCTCCCCCTTCTTCAAACCATTCCCCCTTGTGTGTGTGTGTGTGTGTGAGAGGAGGGGGCAGAGGAAGGAGGAGGGGTGGGGCCAAGACAGAAGAAAATGAGAAAAAGTTGTACAGACATAACACCACATTTGAAATTGGCTGTGAAGTAACATGCAATGGTGCTGGTTTTATGTGTGTGTATGTATGCTTGAGGTTTAATTGTTTTCAGAATTAGACTTGTAATTTTCTTGACAAAGTTTATGTCCAGTTCTGTAAATTCCATGTGTTTCTTAATTTCATGTAACCATTATCTTTTCTCTTCTGGTAATCATCATAAAGTAGTAGATATGGGGATTAATGTGTTTATGAATATGAAGGCACACCCCACACCCCTGCCTCACCATTTGTTCTCATTTGCCGTTGTTGAGCATTGTACTTTGTATTTTTTTTCTTTCTTTTTTTTTTTTTTTTTTCTCTTTTTTTCTTGTGGTTTTTGTTTGTTTGTTTAAATTTGTGCTTTTTTTCCCTTTTTTGTGCACTGTTGTGGACAAGACATGAAAAGAACTCTTTTGTACTGCAAGAGTTACTGTTTTATCAGCAATAGCAACGGTATAATCAACCAGCAAAGAAAAACAAATTGCTCTGCTTTATTCCATAGAAATGTTACACGTGTTTAGTCTTACATGTATTGAAAGTCGCCCCGTGTTAAAGAGAGAGGGTAACTCCACTGCCTGCCCTTTGGTTAACAGTCAGTGGACTGCACACAGTCCTGTCCTTGGACGTGCAAGGGCTGAATTCCCACGCGTTTCTCCCTCAACCATGCGCACATTGACATGCATCATTTGACTGTATGTTGGAAGTAATGCTCTCTCGTTACCTTTTTCTTTTCTCACTCAAGTGACCGAAAAATCTCTCTTTGTTGTCCAGCGGCTCTTTCGCCTACTCCCTCCACTCTCTCTCTCTCTCTTCTTCCCTTTCTGTTTTTTTTCTCCCCCTGTTTGTCTCAGTCACTGGATTTTTTTTTTTTATCAGAAAGAAATGTAATATATAAAGTGTTCATCTCACCTTTTTTTTAAAAAGTTTTCATTTTCGTTCTTTTTTTTTTTTCCCCATCCAGTCCATCATGTGATCACTGTATTATGATTCTAGTTGGCAGCTTTCTCCGGAAGAGTCTCGAGACCATAGAAACTGGTGCAGATCGTGCTGGTGGCTGGGCACTGCAGTGACACTGAAAGCCACTGGTGGGTTGTACATGGTAGTGTGTACAGTCTAGGATCTACTGTGTACAGCCGGCTGCAGCAGTTTCTGCGCGCTCTGGATTCCTTGTTTGTGCAATGAGAGAGTCTGAGGAGAACAAGAGAGAATGATGTGCAAGTTGGTTGTGTGTTTTTTTTGTGTGTGGTTTGTATGTGTGTTACAGTTTGCATGCAACTTTGCAAGGTCTGATGGCTGCCATTTGTTTGGGATGATGATTTTTGTGGTGGTTGTTATTGGCGTGACTTAATGCCAAATATGTATACATGCAAGCATTCATCCTACCACTGGTTTCACAGAACAACCTTCCTTCCTTCACATACGGAACCAAGGAAACAAAAAAGTGTGTTCTTGTTACTGTTATGGTAATAATGCATGTTTTATGTGAGTTATGAAAAGCGTTGTGAACTTTCACCGATAAATATACATATTGAGGAAGCAGTTTTTAATGTTCTTAGGCTTGAATCGTCAAGCGGATCTTTCACACAATGTCATTGTGATGTCTCGATGTTTTGACAAGCATGTATTGATTGTCAGTGTGTGAATGATAATTATATGCATGATGCGCGCACATGAGTGTTCTGTTGGGTCTATTTAAGGTATTTTGAAATTGTAAAGAAATATCAAACAGGAACAAAAGAAAGGCACCTACACATGATTAACATCTGTAAATCAAAAAAAGAAGGAAAAAAAAAAAAAGAAGAAGAAAATGACTAATGTAATGTTAGCATGGTTTGACCCATACATTGTGTTTTATGAAAGCTGTTTACAAGATGGCTGGCCTCTAATCTATAATTCATATGTGTACAGCATACTTGCACATGCACTTGCACACACAAACTTTATATTCGATTTACATGGAAGAGAAGGTAAGCCTTTACCCATTTACCTCTAATGTTCATGCTTTTAACTATTATTAGTACAGTGACACTGGATATATTTATGTATGTGCATGAGAGAGAGAGTGTGTGTAAAGAAAAAAAATGGGTGGGTGTGAGTGCATTGTAAAGTCAAATGCATAATATGCACATACTCTTTCACGGCAATGATAGTAAGAGTAATGTAAATACTACTGTAACGGTAACCTTGATAATAACATGACAAAAATAACAATGATAATGCATATTTGTTAAATTACACTTGACTGCAGACTGTGAATTTACTCTCCCACTAATCTGATTGTAACAACAACAAATTAAAGTGTTGAATTATATTAATCCTAATTTACTGGAAGTACTGTATCGTTTTCATTCTGTAGGTCCTGTGAATGACTCAGAAGGAACTAGGATTGAGGGGTAAGCTGCAAAAACAAAAACAAAAACAAAAAAATCCTGTTCCAAAAAGACTGGTGCCTTTTCTTTTCTCCCAAGAAAAGAAGATACACCCGAAGGTGTGGGATGGGAGCCAGAGAAGTACTGTCTTCACCTGCCAAAACAAACTAGCTGGGAGCAATCCTGCACCACCCTTGGAAGCCTGTGCTGTGTTCACATAGGGTGGAGGCACACACAAAGCATTACATTAAGACGTCATGGGACTTAATTGCTCCCTGGCAGGTGCTGTAGCGTTATGGCCATAGACGAGACACAACGTTCCCAAAGGGAGACGATGTATCTTCTCCATTCTAATGAGTATGAAATGGACTTGTGTTTATCAGAGCTTGGGAAGTAAAAAGACAACGAAATGCATCATGGCATTGCAGGAACAACCATAAAAATGAAGAGGGGGATACTTATGATTTATCTGGTTTTATTTTTCTCTCCACAGTATTACATGTTCCTTGTTTTGTTGGAATGCTAAGACATGCTGCTCAGAAATTGGTAGGGGCCTAAAGTTTTGTCTTGATTGATGCCAACATTAAACTTTACATTGGTGTTTCAGTGATTGAATAAACTTAACCCTTAGACCTTTGTTAATGTTTGTTAAATAAGGCAGTACAGTATTGGACATTACATACAACGGTGATAAGCTCCTGGCATAACTATTTTCATTTTTCTGATTGGGAATGAATTCTTCTGAAGATGGAGTGTGGCTAGTCCTATGCATAGTCACTAGCTCCCCCCCTTACCCCCCCCCCGCCCTTACTTTTTTCTGAATTTTATAAATTAGAATTTAGTGAGAAATTCCAGAATATCAAAATTTTGCTAAAAATGAGGGGCTGGGGGCTGGGAAGTCAATTTTTGAATAGGGATGATAAAGTATTGCAGAATTGAGCCCGAATGGTTGATATGAATGTTGGCAATTATATGTATGCAGCATGCTTTCAGTCAAAAGCCAAATTGCTCCCTCTTCACCCTATGCATCCTTTCATCCCCTGCTTTCCAAGTAATGATTCCAGAGGGTTGGCAGCTATGCTGTAGCATGGTAATCAGACGTGGTCACACAAACACACATTCTGTCAACCCATGAAATACACTCTGGGACCTGCAGTTGACTGATACAAGGTGTGACACTGGGTGGCCTTCACAATATTCAGGTGGGGAACCTAAACGGACAACCGGTGAGGAAAGCGAGCTGATTTATCCCCCCTTCCCGATGTTTCTGCTGCTCATCATGTGCATTGCTCACATTGTCATCATGCAAGCAGATGCATATTTTTTAGAGGTTGTAAATTCGTCTTGAGTATCACCTCACAACTCTTACTTTCCTCCCAGGCTGGGATTTAGTTCAAGATGATTATGAATTTAGAACTTGATGGGTTCTCAAGAACAGATCATAACGCCAAGGGCACTTGGGCATATTTGAGGTATGATTAGGACAAATTGCTCAACATCAAAATGCTGTCAGGTCAGCGTGAATCCTGCCCCAGTGAAGTATAATACAGTGGTTAGAGAGCACTTCCGTAGTGCCTATGTTGAAGACAGGTGATTGTGATTGCCAGACATGCTCTCATTTAAACACACCACCCCCGTTGTCTGTTCAGCCATTGGTGGGTCTTCAGGGACAGCGAGAGAGAAGATGGACTGGCCTTAAGAGAAGCTGAGGTCTACAGGACCTCCATGCCCAGTGACAACTTGGGTTTTAGGAACACCTTTTACGACATCGAGTGAACTGGACATTAAACAGCTTGGATGATAGGGGGGACAGAATGCAAGAATCGGTGATATAAAACTAACCCGGAGATGCTCAAAGGATCTTTAAAAAAAAAAATAAGTAAAAAGAGTGAAGGGATTACAGTTGTGAAGGGATCATAGATTATGCACTGTGCATTCCCTTGGCCGGCATTCAATTGACCAGATTTGATCGGCAAGGAAGATGTACCATCATGAAAATTTTAAAGTGTACAAACAATATGAGAATTGAAAGTAACTGAGAAGAATGTCGCTACAAGCAAGACTGACTCTGCCTGGCTGATTGATGTTTGTATGGATAGATCAGATGATTTATGTGGGATGGTCAGCTTTTTATTTCTTTTTTTATTTGTACAAACATCTCTCTAAACATTGAAGAACAGAGCACACAAAGTAGATCTGAAGATAGAATAGATCTGATGAAACAAGAAGAGAAAAGGTGGAAAAAGAATGAAAAAAAAAACCTGCTAAAGTGGAGCACCATTGCCTTTGTTTTTCTTTTTCTCTTCTTTTTTTTTTTTTTTTTTTTTTTTTTTTTTGGGGGGGGGGGGGGGGGGGGGTGGGCAGGTGAGCTGGGTTTTTTTGTTTTTTGTTTTTTTTTTTTTTTTTTTTTTTTTTTTTTTTAGTAAGTCATCAGTAAATCTGCTTGGTCTTCAGAGTCAGTTGAAATGTGAATATTTGGCTTGTAAGGTGACAGAGAGAAAAAAACCAACCCAGTCAGAATTTTTGTTACATAAGATATGAATTCCATGATTATCCAATACTGTAAAAAGATTTACGTTTGCTGTTGAAAACAGGCAAGGCATTGACTGCAGTCTGACTTCAGATAGTTTTATTGTCATCATTGGAGAGAGCTTAGTGGCTGCTGTCAGTCCACAGTAACTCAGAACTGGCACCCTTTAACTTGTCAAAACAACTGATCCGTAGTGGAGTGCCACCTGTGATAACATCAGTGGCCAGTTGAAGCCTCTTAATTTGATTTTCGTCAATTATTTTTTTTTAAGTTCTTGATTGGACATGATTCCTGTCATTCATGCACACTTGGAAAAAGCATTGAGGGTTAGGGAAAAATGTGTTTTAAGTTTACGTTTTATGTAAAGACATAAATGATGAGAACGGGTGGATATTTTAGAAGTTGCAAATCCGTGTAGTATCACTAATTATGATGAAAACACATTAAACAGAAGATTCATTCATTCAAAGATGAAAACCCACATAACTTGTCGAAATACAGTTATCAGCACATCTTAATGCAAGGGGGGAAAACAGTTAAATTAAGGTTTGCATCACTGGTACGTTAGAATATGTAGGTGACAAAAATATTTCTCCTGATATTTAAACAGGAAAAAGAATGTTTCCAATAGAAGCTTTATCTTCTACAGTCATGCATTTTATGTAATACACTCTGTAGATTGTATTTATTTTGCCATGTTCACATATTAAGGACAGAGTTCTTGGGATTGACTGCTATTGTTCCTTATTTCCCCCTTCAAACATACCAAAACAGGACAACAACATGTCCATCAGTTCACTCTCTTGTGTGGACTATTATCCTTGGAGCTTCAAGAGAAAAGACACACAGCATTGCTGTGTTTGGGGGAGGATAGTGGTGGTGGTGGAGGTGGTGGTGGTCTGATTGAGCAGTATGGGGCTAATGACGTTGACTCACAGGCCATGAAAGATAGGTTGACAGAAAGGTAGGGGGTAAGAGGACTGGGTGTCCAATGAAGTTTGTTATTACACCATTGTTGGGAATTCTTCATGTGTAATTGTTTGGGATGGATTATTAAGACTTTCATTCAGGTGGAATTTAAACACTCAATTTTTTTTTTTATCTGCACATGGCATGTAAGTGTTCTCAATCAGTACCTTGGGGTGAAGAAGTTGTGTACTTTTGCACTGTTTTGTTTTGACTGTTTTGTGTGAGATGTGAAGTTGCGAATGCAAGCAATGAAGACTTGAGTATGAAAGGGTGGTTACTGCCTCGACTGACTTGTCTCTCTTTCTGGTTTTTTTTTTTTTTTTAATCCCCCTTTAAAAATGTAAATAATTCTCTTTACTACAGTCAGGTCAGTACTTTTGGAGTTTCCTCACTTCCAGGAACTGGAACTGATTGAATGTATGACCACATTATTTTGGGGTATTAAAACTGATGAAGACATTGATAGATGTGTTCCTGTGTGTGTCTATCTGAGAGAGAGAGAGAGAGCTTCTCCATGAAACAAGCATATATCAAGCAGCTTTCTGAAGCTGGTTCATGTTATGCAAATCAGACTGTGTGGAAGTTGGTCTGCTCAGACTTCATCTGAACAAATCCTGTTGCCATGAGTTGGTCGCACACACAGTTGTGAGTCCATGGATTCTCTCAGAAAAATCCACCAAAGTCCTGTGTATACTCTGAAAGCTCTACCATGTTGTCAGATCATGAGACAGAACAAGCGTTAGAGTGCAGCTTTGGTGGAAAAGGCATATCTACAACTTGTCATCTTGTTGAGAACCCAAGGGGCCTGGCTGACCAAGCAGAGCAAATATTGTTCTCATGATTCGTAAGTCCTGGGTTCATTCCTCTCCCAACATGACCAAATTGTTTTGTGTGAGATGTGATGTTGCGAATGCGAGCAATGAAGACTGAGTATGAAAGGGTGATTACTGCCTCGACTGACTTGTCTCTCTGTTTTTTTTTTTTTTTTTTTTTTTTTTTTTTATCCCCCTTTAAAATGTAAATAATTCTCTTTACTACAGTCAGATCAGTACTTTTGGAGTTTCCTCACTTCCAGGAACTGGAACTGATTGAATCAGTAGCGAAGGAGCAAGGTTGACAAACGTAGTTTATAAATAAATTGTGATTATTTCCCTTGCGTGTTACACCGTCTTGAGGTGCGTATCTGCCACCGTACTGCACCCTTACAAAAAATGGCGTAACGAAGTGGATAATTATACAGAGTGACTAATTATACAGATCACTGTGGAAGACCAAACCAAACGTTTACATTGTTCAAATAAGCTTAAACGACCATTTAAAACAGAAATATGGAATAGTGCGATTAACGAGTAACTGAAGTAAAAAGGAGAAAATGTCATGGCACTTGAGATGGTCGGTAGCGCTATCGTTATGGCGTCCCATTTGCGTCGGAAAGACGCAAGGTGTGTCCCACAGGCAGTCTATACCGTGAGTAGACTCATCCACCGACATCAGCTTCCAGTAGAGGTTATCGGCGCACCTATGAAAATACTTAAAGCGTTGGGAGACTTCGCACCCCAGACCCCCTAACCAGGGCGTTTTCCCCACGCACACCACCTTGCGCCGTCAATGACTCACGGCCTCTCTGCAATATTTGAACCACTTTTGTATCAAACTTAAAACAAAAATTACTATGCTGCCGAACGAAAGAGACAAACGAATTGCAAAATAAAACACGACGCGTTTCGGCCTCTTTGGTCTCCTTCAGGTGAGACAAGTAACGTTTATTCCACATCCATATGCGCCCAATTTGAGGAGATTAATGATTGTTCGCTCTTCGTTTTCATTGCCTTGAATGTCGTTTGTCTTACACGAAAAAGACCAAAGTGGTCGAAACGCGTCTTGTTTTGTCTTTTTGATTGTCTCTTTAGTTCGGCGGTGCAGTAATATTTCTTTTAAGTGTGTATCAATTACCTCACTTTGAAACCTCTCTTGTGTCAGTTTAGTTTTGTTTTTTCTCTCTCTTTTTTTCAACCTTCAGCAGCGTTCTTCGAATTGGAAATCTTAAACTTTACGATCCTGTCCCCTCACCCCCTCAACCTCAAACACACCCTCTCCCCTTTACTCCTCCCTCGCTCTCTTTCGCTTTGTGATTTGCTCAACCCTATACCCCAGCTCCTTAACAATGTTTCTCCGCTTCTGCCTTCCTTTCACCTCCCCTCCCCTTCTCCCACGTTTCCCCCTTTCCCGCTCATCCCCCCCCCCCCCCCCCCTTCACCTTCCTCTACCCTGTTCTAAAGCCCTGTATGATCAGTGGTCCATATTGATGGACGTTCTTTCGTCTAATACTGCAGAAAGGAGAAAACTACCAACTGCATGCGTAACATCTCTCTCTCTCTCTTCTTCGATAAAAAATTGTTTGGAAATTATGGCTTTTCTTTTGTTTGCTTAAATGGTGGAGTGAATTACGAGAAACTGTTTCTACGTGAACTTAAACAACGCATGATTGACTGTTACAGACGAAATTGGGATAGTAAAATACTTATTGGTGACAGATATTCAACAGCACCTTCAAATCCTTATGGCAGCCTGAAAAATATTTAACTGATAAAGATATACACTAAACTCCAAAAACCGTCCATTCTGTAATCAAATCGAGGACGAAATCTTTTTTTTTTTTTTTTAATTGTTTATCCATCCTATAAAGATTTAAGAAATAGATACATTTTGCCTCATACTAGAAATTTTTCATCAAGTACCATTGCTTTTTTTTTTTTTTTACTGCAAAATGAAAAGAGGATTGTAACTCGTTCTGTAGCTATGTTCATTTTTAAAGCACTAAAATGAAGAGAAGAACTGCTATCAATTAACACACAAATGCCAGAGTAATTTCAGGAAGAACATTTTGTTATGCAAATATTTTCTTTCATAATTTTCAGTATATGCGCCGAGCGCGTGTGTGTTCACTTTTGTTCTTGACCTCATTGCAGTGACTCTCTCTCTCTCTCTCTCTCTCTCTCTCTCTCTCTCTCTCTCTGCTCATATCAACAAGGCATGAGATTCCATTAAAACACATCGCCGTACATATTTACCAAGCGCTCAACAAGTTGCAAATTACGACTGTGTAGAATGTTATATTTCAGAGTATACCAGGAAGAATGTTATTTGGATATTGATTCTTCCATTTGAATATGTCATTGGATTCTTTACTCTTTTTAAGTTGCATGTAAATTCTCCTTCAGTCAGAGACCTAGGCCATTATCTGAATAAAACTTTTGAGTCAGTGAGTTTCTCTCTTGCATTTATTTTTTTTTTAACACTTACGCTTTGTAAAGGAAAGGTTCGGATAGGTGTAGGGATTTAAAAGAATATGTACGTGTGGGTTTGGGTAGGGTCAGGAACTGATTAAGGCTAGAGTTAGGGTCATGCATTCCGGATTTGGAGAGTCTTCCGAATTTCTCAGTTATCAAAGCACCCGGAACACTGGGGCGGATGTTGACATGACCATCCTTTATTTGTCCAGGAGCGACAACTCTAGGTCTACTGGTCGTCCGCCCTCATGTATTGACATTTGGGTGGGGGGGGGGGGGAGGGCGAGGGGAGGGGAGAGACGAGAGGGGACTGGATGGGTATGTACACTTTGGTGTAAACAGTTTTGAACTACTATCATCCCCTTCCCATCCCAACTCTCCCCTCCATTATCTCGCACGGCAGATGTAGGTTACAGGACAGGATGCTGTTAGTCTGTTTTTGTGGTTACCGTCATGTTGGATTAAAAGTCGAGCGTGACATCAGCAAACCACTCCCCAGTGATGAATCTGGGGGCTCTACCGAGGGAAGAAGAAGAAGAAGAAGAAGAAATAAGGGGCAAACAACTTATGTCCCCATCCGAAATCCCGGTATTCTATTCCTCAGACACACGATCCTCCAGAAAAAAGACGGGTAGGTGTCTGCCAATGCGTGGATATTGACTCAGAGCACACATTTCAGATAGCGAAACATGTCCTAGCTATATACCACCCTTTATTCCTTTGTCTCTCCACTTGCTTAGATGTTTATAGAATGGCTAAGGGAGTGTGCTTGCATCTCCCTAAATTCTATATACTGACATTGATGCATCTCAAGAAATAACGAAGTACACACCAATGAAAGAAGAATTCGCCTACAGTTTCTGCTCTGACGTACTTGTGAGCTGTTTTTGATCTCTGTGTTGTCTATGAGGCGTGAGACAGCTTGGATATAAACCTGTCTGTCTTATCAAGAGCCAGTAAGCCGGATGGGCTCTCTCAGGTGTTGAAGTACATACATTTGAGGAGGGGGAGGGGGGGGGGGGGGGGGCGGGGTCCAATAAAATCCGGATCTTTTGTGACAGAGAGAGAGAGAGGGGGGGGGGGGGGGGGGGGGGGGGGGGGGGGGGGAGGGGACAGCTGGTGGTGAACAGGATGGCGCATGTCGGCTGGGTGGAGAGTGGAAGAAAGAGAAGGAAGCGTACGGCGATGGGGTGGGGGTAGGGAAAGTGAAAAGGTAACCTTGGCTTTTCAAACAAAATTAATTTTTATTCCGCATCAGGATTTAATATGCTCTCGAAATAATCCGTTTCTGTCAATTTGCACTCATTCACAACGTGAGTATGAGTCAGTTAGTGTTCAGTCATATATGCTTTTAGATTTCGTATTTAAAAACAAACAAACAATCAAACAAACAAAAATCCAGAGGATTGCTATCTTTTCTAAAGTATTTTCTGAATTACAAAAAGAAAAAAAAAAAAAAAAAAAGGGGGGGGGGGGGGGGGGGGGTTCTCTGAAACGGAAACAACTAGCATGTATTCGGATTTGTCCACATCTGAACTGTACAGAATACTACTAAGTGTGGGCACGTAGAGAATACGTAGCGGGTGGAGGGTAGAAATGGGGATGGTGTGGGATGGGTGGATGGTATTGAATACATTAGAACCTTACGTGAACACCTAAAATAAAAGCCTGAGGGATAAGAAAGGGTGGGCAGGAGGTGAGACACAAATAGTACAATCACGAAGTGGGAAAAGGGCGGTGGAGGGGGTATGGAAGAAGGAAGGGACGCAGGTGCGGGTGGAGACAGGGTACCCTGACTTCTAGCGCTTCCTGTGTCAGAGTGGCCCTAACCCTGGTGTTCTGGAGTCAAATGTCAGTTCAGGAAGGTGCGATTGTTGTATATTAATTCTTTTCTTTCTTTCTTTCGCGTTCCCGGTCATGCTAGATCCTCAATCCGGCTAATAAGGCGAAGTCAGCAGTCTGCCGCAGCGACCCCTGCTGTTCCCCACAGCTTCTCCTGGACCTCAACCGGACTGGGCCACGTCTGGCATCTCAAGTCTTCAAAGGATGGACAGGACTGTAAGTTGTGTGTGGGAGTTTGGGAGCCTGTGCCACAAGGGCACTGGTCGGTATGAGAAAGTTTAAGGCGTGAGGAACTGACCGTGTCCTGCTCGCAGCCTGAAGATGGTAACTTGAGCTGCTCTGTCAAGTTGGTCGATGCTGTCCTCTTCAGTCCCAGTGTTCAGGCGTTGGCGGCGCGCTCTTCTGAAGTTGTTCCTCAGAATGGATTTTGCTTCACTGTAGGATATCGTGCGCTATTCTTGCCTGCTGCCGATCTTGGACAGACGGTCTGCCTCCTCATTCCCTCCAACGCTACAGTGCGAAGAAATCCACTGCAGGACTACAGTAGTTCTCTGATGGAGGAGACTGAGTTATCCTCTGATGGCTCTGACTATTTGCTCCCATCCTGATGTCTGGAGGCTCTTCAGGATGGATTCACAGACCGTCGGATAGACTGTGCTGGTGAGCAGCCTGTCTTCCTGGTTAAGAATCTGGGCAGCAAGGAGTAGGACATAAGCTTCAGCACGGTAGTTTGTGGAATATGTGTCTGTGACTTTCCGAAGGATCTGCCGTCCGGGAACTTGATGAAAACTCCACATCCACCATTTTTCACAGCCTCATCTGCTGACCCATCCGTGTATGCTCTAGCCCAGGTGGTAGATGGGTAGA
>JADBJO010000604.1:402500-435000 GCA_016801955.1 Conus betulinus | reverse complement strand
TCTGGGACAGAATTTTCCGAGGCAGTTGATCATCCCCAGATACCGTTGTAGATCCTTCTTGCATTTTAATGCAGGCATGTTCTGAATTGCCTCAGTTTTTTCTGCGGATCTGGTCTGATGCCTTCTTGGTTGATGACGTGACCAATGAATTAAATTTCCTTTTTTGAGAATTCACAATTCTTCTTTTTCAGTGTGAGATTGCATTCTTTTGCTCTGTTCAGAACTGCTGTCAAGACCTCATCATGTTCTTTTTGAGTACGTCCTGATAACATGATATCATCAATCCAGCTTTCTACTCGTGTATTGTCACTGAACATCTCTTTTATGGTTCTGTGGAAAACTTCACTTGCACTTGCTATACCCATTGCTAATCTTTTGAATACGTATCTGCCAAATGGTGTTTGCATACAGCATAATTTTGAGCTTTCTTCGTCCAATGCAATTTGCCAGAATCCATTTTGTGCATCAAGTTTTGTGGAAAAACTTTGCTCCATCTAACTGCGCTGTTATTTCTTCAACAGTTGACATGGCAAAATGCTCTCTTTTGACTGCTCTGTTCAAATCTTTTGGATCCGTGCAAATTCTCAGTGAATTGTCTGTTTTTTTTTTTTTCCACAACTACCATACTGCTGACCCAGTCTGTGGGCCCTTCTTGTTTCTCGATAACCCCTAATTTTTCCATCCTTTCAAGTTCTTCTTTAATTCTGTTCTTGAGAGAAAATGGAACTTTTCGAGGGGGCTGTATGACAGGTTTAAATGTCGGATCCAGTTCAATGTGATGGACTTGGTTCTTGATTGTGGTGATCTCCTTCGCCGTCAGACATTTTTTCTTCTGCCAGGAATGAATGAAGTTTTAACGGGATCGTTTACCTTAGTAACCACCGAGTTTGCCTGTGTCGATAACAATAAAATATGTTGGTAACCAAGAAGGTTAGATCACATCTCCTTGGTTCTAACACTGGATTTTGATGTGAACGAATCCCACTTCTGACACCATGTTAATTAAATTCCGTTCATTTCTTCATACACACAATGATGAAGATAGCATAATAATAACAGTTAATTGTACATTTAATCTAGGCTGTGTTGGGTAGCCATCATGAACCAAAATCATGACGTTGACCAATCCCCGTACGATGCATATTAGATTAAGCCAACAGAGGAAATAACTTTCACAACATAAAACAACAACAATATGTTACAGAAACTACGTCATTTATGTTGACGTCATTGTCTTGGGCCTAGCAGTTTTCTTAACAGATTCTCTTGATGCCGGATGCAGAGTGAGGAATGTTTGTTGCCGCAATAACTGTACGGATCTGACAATCATTATTCAAGACTATGGTGCTACACCGGGCTTATCATATCTGGGTTAGCTGGATGTAGAACGCACACTGAGACGCTGATACAACCTCCAAAACCCAGGTTTGCGTCGTCCTCCGAACACACAGAAGTAATACTCTCGCTCACCCTCTCTCTCTCTCTGAAACATTTTATGCATGTTGACGCACATCTTAAAGATGTACTACCGTTCTGTTTACTAGACTAATTCAATAAATGTCGTTCAGCTCGGGAATAAATCCCAGAGCTTGCACTGAATACTGCAAGCATATGTACTCGTGGCGATTCGTAAGGTTGAAGGGTTTTTTTTTTTTTTTTTTTTTTTTTGAGTTTTTTTTACATGGGGGTTCTTCATACATGGGGGCAAAAATATGCGTATCTCTCTCTCTCTCCCACTGTCTCTCTGTCTGTCTCTTACAGCAGATAAAGACCCTAAAAAAAGAAAAAGATTTGGGAGTAACTTTCGATAGCGTGTTGTCTTTTGATCTACATATTGGCAAAGTAGTTAATAAAGCCAATCAAATGTTGGGAGTCATAAGGAGAAGTTTCCCTTACTTAGATAAGGAGGTATTCCTAAACTCTAAATCTTTTGTGAGACCTCATTTGGAATATGCTAATGCGATTTGGTGCCCATACTCGAAAAGACAGTCATTACAAATAGAAAGAGTTCATAGACGTGCTACAAAGCTATTAAAAGAATGCAAAGATAAATCTTACGCAGAAAGATTACAATATTTGAATCTACATTCACTAGGCAGAAGGACAAGAGATGACCTTATACAGACTTATAAAATGTTTAATGGATTTGATAATGTTTGTGTTGACTCACTCTTTTCTCTTTCACAACATGATATCACAAGAAATGCAGAAGGAAAGATATTTATTCAGCACTGTCGTACTAACAAAAGAAATTTTTCCTTTTCACGCAGAGTAGCCCCTTTATGGAATGAACTCCCTACTAACATAAAATCTGCAGAAGACACTAACAAGTTCAAGAATCTTTTGCATGTAATTCCAAAGTATAAGGAACTTTTAAATCATTTTGATGATTAAAATGCCTTATTAGGCATAGTGTAACAAAATTACAATTGCGCATTCAACATCTGTACTTTAAAAAAAAAAGTATTTGACAAAGAGGGGATGTACATAGGCCACGAGACCTAGGCTTTTGAGCCAGTCCCTATTACTACTACTGCTACTACTTCTACTACTACTACTACTGTCTGTCTGTCTGTCTGTCTGTCTGTCTGTCTGTCTGTCTGTCTGTCTGTCTGTCTGTCTGTCTGTCCGTCCGTCCGTCCGTCCGTCCGTCCGTCCGTTCGTCCGTCCGTCTGTCTGTCTGTCTGTCTCTGTCTCTGTCTCTCTCTCTTTCTGTCTGTCTGTCTGTCTGTCTGTCTGTCTGTCTGTCTGTCTCTCTCTCTCTCTCTCTCTCTCTCTCTCTCTCTCTCTCTCTCTCTCTCTCTAGTCTCTAGTATTAGTAGTAGTAGCTTTGATTTTACAGCTTTTCACAAAATTGTGTGTGTGTGTGTGTGTGTGTGTGTGTGTGTGTGTGTGTGTGTGTGTGTGAAGCAGGCTTAATTTGACGTGATATAGATGGATGGTGTGCGAAATTGCAATAATCAGTGACACAGTACAGTATTGAGTCCTCTCTCTCTCTCTCTCTCTCTCTCTCTCTCTCTCTCTCTCTCTCTCTCTCTCTCTCAAAACAGTTGATGGGTTTGCTTTGCTTACCGTGCACATTTGCTAGCTCTTTCTTGGGCCTACAACGTACCGCTCACCAATGCTCCCTAAATAAGACCTACCAGTTCCACACACACACCGATCAGGCAGCTTCATGTAATCCACAGTGTATGAGTATATGAGCCCCCAATTTTCAACACTCACCACCCTTCTGGCATTTTTCTTTCCATTTTGTGTGTGTGTGTGTGTGTGTGTGTGTGTGTGTGTGTGTGTGTGTGTGTGTGTGTGTGCGCGCGCGTGGGCGCGTGTGTACATGTGTGTGTGTGTGTGTGTGTGTGTGTGTGTGTGTGTGTGTGTGTGTGTGTGTGTTGACAAGGAATGAAACTCCCATCTATTGTCATGTAGTAGTTCCCCTGACAAAGAAAATCGAGAGCATTTTGTTTACCAGCCCCATTATGCTGCTGTTAAAAACATATGGGAAGGGGGAGGGAGGGATGGTGGAAATAATATGGGAACAAGATTAGGAAAAAAAAATAAACAAGATTAGGAAAAAAAACAAAGTCCTGTTTGACCTTTAACACTTAAAATAAAGCATCTAACTCGCATCGGAGATGAGATGGATTTTCAACGGAAAGAAACGGAGTCAGAGGCTTGGTTATTGAAACTGTCTTTTTTCCCCCCAGTCTCTGTCCCTGTTGTTCACACTTATAAAATTTTGTGTGGGTCACGTGACTTACAAAATTCTGCAAACTTTTCTCGCAGTGACAAAGATACTTGGAACTCAATTCGCCTGTTATATTATGTTTCCAGTCCTCAGTCTCGTACCTTTTGAAACAGATCCTGCAAGTGAACAGTATCACTCCAGCTTGTTCTTCTGTAGACTTTGAGTTTAAAGAACACTAAGTCCACATTCTATTAAAAAACAAAAAAAACAAACAACAACAAAAATCATCAATGCCTCTACTAAGATAGATACTTATCACATTTAACAGCGTCCCATTTTAGCGTTTGTAAGATCAGTTTCAGCACGTGACGAAGTTGGAAAGGTAGCAAAGTGGAGGATAAGGAACCGAGAAACAAACTTCGGCGCGAGTGATCCCTCAGTGTTCATGGGACAGGTGCCACTAGTGGGCACGCTGAAAGCAGTTTTGCCCCATTAGACAGGTTAAGTTGAACCAGAGAGAGAAAATGGCGAAACATGAATGTGAAAGCAGACGGTAGAGAGATATGTCCCGATCACTATCCTAGCGGGGGCCGGAATAGCTCAGTTGGTAGAGCGCCGGACTCGTGATCCTGGGGTTGCGGGTTCGAATTTCGGTACAGGGGGATTTTTTCCTCGGAGTTAACATCGGATCTGACTCCATTCCCCATACAGTCCTTCGAATGAGACTATAAACTGAGGTTCCGTGTGTGAACGCACGCACACATCTTGCACACACGTAAATATCCCATCACCAACATCGGGAAGAGAAGGCCAGTTTGGCCGTTGGTATGGATGACACGTTACACATAGCATGCACCTTCCCCGAAGATGTAGTATGGCTGCCTTAATGGCGGGATGAAAAACGGTCATACACACTTAACTCCACTGTCTGTCTATACAGGCAGTGTCCGCTGGAGTATCAGCCTGCGTACGCAGAAACAAAGAAAGAAAAAGAACTACCCTAGCATGTGCATCAAATCAAATTATTGGCCTCCAGATCTGTTTGCTTGAAACCGCGAAAAGGTAACCCTGTTTGCAAAGAATAGACAGGTATTATCTCCCCCTGACCCTCCCCCCCCCCCCCCCCCCCCCCCCCCCCACACACACACACACACACACACACTCCTCCCGCTCGCCCACTGGAACAGGTTTATTTCGGGATCGACTTCGAGTCTCTGGTGACGCACATGCGCGTACCCCACAAAGCAATAAAGAAGTTGTCTCTGGTAACAACATTCTGTCGAGACATCCAATAAAAGATGAGAAATAAGATGGTGGTATACTGTGATGACATGCTCAGCCAGAGGGGAGCAGCTCCATGCCTCATACGGAAATGTGTTGTTGTACAGTGCAGTTCAATATTGGTGTCTCTAGACACAAATCTCACGAAATGAACAACAACAACAACGACAAGAACAACGACTACGACGATGACCAAACAAACAAAGCGAACAAAAACAACAGAAACACTACCTTCACTCACTACTTTTCACCCATACAGTAAACTGAAACGTTCCAATGCAGACTTAATCCGAACAAAGACTTTACACCATGAAGAGATCTATCTTCCTGTTACATTTTTCTTTGTGCTTCCTAACTTAGGAGCGGTGTGTGTGTGTGTGTGTGTGTGTGTGTGTGTGTGTGTGTGTGTGTGTGTGTGTGCGCGCGCGCGCGCGCGCGCGCGCGCGTGTGTGTGTGTGTGTGTGTGTGTAAGCTACCCACGACTACCATACACAGCCATTGTGACTATGGAGGTGGAAGACGGGAAAACTGAAGAAACTGGTGACAACCAGAGAAAAAGTGAAGGTCAGATTGATGCCCTCAACGCACATGCTCCAGAGGTGATGACCCAGGGGGAAACTGAAGGACAGGGTGATGACCCAAACACGCCCGCTCCGGAAGCGTCCCAAATTGAAGGTCAAAACGATGACGCCGACGCGCTTGCTTCGGAAGTAAATGAGCGGTCAACTGAAGGTCCAGTTGTTACCCTCGGCGCACCAGGTCGAGAAATGACCCAGAAATTAGTAAGATTACCATTTGCATATATGAGAGAGAGAGAGAGAGAGAGAGAGAGAGAGAGAGAGAGAGAGAGAGAGAGAGAGAGTCATCTTGTGTTTGTGTGCGTGCGTGCGTGCGTGTGTGCATGTGCATGTGCGTGTGTGTGTGTGTGACAACTTGTTCTTCTTCAAATGATCCTAAGTTCATTTGAACACATACCTTATACGGTTGAAATTATCCTGAGATGATCTCAGGCAGATGGGAATATCATGTCATTTTTTTTTAGCCTACACATGGTTTAAATACCCATCAGCAGATTTGCTATACTGTCCGCGGCAGTCCCGGTTAGTGAGGCTAGTTGAAAGGGCAGGTAGAGACTGTTGTTTTAAAAGTATCACACTGCCTCTCGCCAGTCCTGCAAAGGTCAGCCATCTTACTTGTCTGAGGCCAAGCAGGTCTCAGAATAACTGGCTTACAACGAACATGGTTGCGTATGAAACGTTTGTGTTAGAATCATTCTGAGCTGGGTTTGGCCTGTTTGCATACGTTTGGTTGTACTGAATCTCAAATCATGCTATCCAGGCTATCATCAGCCATGATAAATAAAAATTAATCCAACTAATTCTAATTAATGTGTGTGTGTGTGTGTGTGTGTGTGTGTGTGTGTGTGTGTGTGTGTGTGTTAGACTCCAGCTGTTTTGAATTAGAGTGTTTGCACGTTGTCTGAAGTGAATACAATGCAGGACATGAAGACGAAATGCAAATACACTTAACATAAAAAAACAAACATACGCAATTGATGCGCAATATAAAACAGATAAGTGAGTTTTCCACATTTGTATATATATATATATATATATATTTTTTTTTTTTTTTTTTTTTTTTTTTCTAGGGTCGCGAACGACAGATTTGTCAATAATTCATTTGTCTGGTTTGTAGGCCTACTGAATACTAATGACCATTGTTGTGTATTATTTTCTGTTTGTTTATTTGTATTTTGGCTCGTTTTCAGTGATGCTGCAGTTTGTTTTCGTTTTCTGGTAGGATCTGTAGTATATAATACTTTCCATACATATCTTAATAATGTAACAAAGAGACTGCAGTCGTAATTCTTAACTTCTGTGATTGCCTGCTGTCAAACGCTATTTCTGTAATCTATAAAGTAGACCTCTAGCAGTGAATGCTTTATATGTAAACCGTCTTCATCAAGAAAGTCAGATGTAGGCGATCAGAACGTTATAGACACTGGAGATATGATCAATGGGAAATTTTAGACGGAAAGATGCCCACATTTTGAGTCTGCAGTATCAGCAGTTCGATCTTCTGTAGTTCCTTACTTGCTTTGCAGACACGATGAATCATGTCTTACAGACACTTTCTGTTGCGCCTCCAAGTCAGTCAAGCACTCGTGAGCTGTCAGGTTCCAGATACCGTGACTTCTCAGCAGGATTCCCGACCAGTCACTTTTGCACAGTTTCAGTGAACCAATGAAGCCTTGAAGCCTTTATTTTCAAGCTTAATCATTAAAATGAAAAACCAGTAACAGAACAGCTAACGCCATAAGAGAGCCATGACTGCAGTTATAGCGAACTAAAGGCAAAGTAGTGTGCAACAAGAAGATACAAAAACAAAAAAGTAAACTCATTATTGGGCGGCAATGAGCAGCAGCTATTGGTTACTTATTTAGATTAGCATCATACGTATTCTGGAAAGTCGCATGCAAATCGTTTTTTTTTTTTCTCATCATATTAATTGAAAGGAAACGTTCTTTAAAACTGTACGCTAAAAATATTCATCATGACTTTCATGAGCAAAGCCATGTCCCATCTTCATAACCTGCATGCCTGCATTTCCTTTCCTGCAGATCTTCAAGAACGTGGCGATAGTGAGCTTCGGGTTCCTGTTCCTGTTCACGGCTTACCAGTCAATGGCCAACCTGCAAACTTCCCTCAACAAGGAGGACGGCGTGGGCGCCTACAGTCTGGCCGCCATCTACGTCGGCCTCATCGTCTCCTGTGTCTTTATGCCCAAGTGAGTCTGTCCACGTCTGCCCTTGAAGCGAGCTTGTGTTGTATTTATAATGAAACCAAGGTCCAATTCTGGAAGCGAAAATGTTCTGAGATAGTTCTTGTTGAAGTGTGCTTATGGAAACCAACAAAGCAGACTGGCCCATCGCCGTGACAGAAAAGATGGCAGTGAATGGAGTTCTAGAGAACTGTGTTTTTAAAATCCACATTAACATCGCCATACCGACGCTCAAGAGTTAGATGTAAACTAAGAGAGAGAGAGAGAGAGAGAGAGAGAGAGAGAGAGAGAGAGAGAGAGGGAGGGGGAGCTTTGTGTGTGCCTAGGCGTATGTAGGTGTAGACAAAATATTTTTTGTAAAATGCCCCAGCGTTATCTTTAATAGATTTATAACTAATGATGAACTCAGATCTGTTCTAGTTTTTTTTTGCAGTCATATCTCCTTAATGTGCCAGACGGGAAAGTGACAATCGAGAAGCGTTCCCCAGTAAAAAAGGTTTCAGGAAAGTTTTGCATTAGAAACTTAGATTACTCGCTTCATGTAACTAGAAACGCTAGAATGACTTTCCCAATATATAAAAAAAACTGCTAGGGACGTTTTCTGAATCTGCGTTTCTAAAATCCAGAAATAAACAGGCGACACATAATATTCCCACTGCAGAAACAGCAAGAGAAAGGTAGAAAATTAACCCACTTTTTGTTCATCGCTTTTTTTTTTTTTTTTTTTTTAATGAGAATGGGGTTTGACCTTGTCGGCTGGCAGTTTTTTTGCATTATATTTCAGAAGATGGCTGCTCAAACAGACTTATCACAATGATTTAAGTCCATCCATGAAACAAACAGCAAAAAAAAAAAACAAACAAACACACACACACAAAAAACAAACCCCCCCCCCCCCCCCCCCCCCCCCCCCCCCCCCCCCCAAAAAAAAAAAAAAAAGAAAAAAAAAAAAAAAAAAAAGAAAAAAAGTCGTACAGTTCATTGTAATGGGTCATCTTCAAACCCGTTTCCTACCATGAGTGGCGTTTACCAGTCTTAAGTGTCTGCTGGATTCTACTCCCCTCCCCCACTCCCTCTCCAGTTTCTTATGCTTTCAGTTCATGGAAGAACGGAACATGCATAATACACAAAATGACGTGAGTCTGTTCCAGTTTTCCATACCGTCTGTGCATCAAAAAGCAAGTGTTGCACATTTTCATCAGTTGGTGTTTTCGGACAGCATTACCAACAGCTTTTTATGAAGCACTCTAAAAAACTACATTATGGATTTGTTCAGGATTTCACAGCTTTGGCCTCATTCTGTCAAAGACAAACCTGGTGGTTCAAAATGAGTTAAATGCTACAAGCTACCATGCATCCATGAAGACGATTACACTTGAGGAGGTCATTAATCAACTCTCTGCTGACTCCATCGTAGCGCCCAGGCTTGCAAACTATACAAGCGGATCGTCCTGCTCATGGGCAGCCTACCAAAGAGGATCTTGGAAACTATTATACTCACGGTTACCACTAAGATGAGAATATAGGAAGCCTGCATGTTGGGCATTGTTATATGAAGGTTAACGTAGACAACGTCTGTTCAAACAGAGTGTTACTTAAGCAACATTCGTCTGTGGGGTTCAAAGAAGATCGGCGCCACATAGCCAGGGCGAGTTCTGAACTAAGACGTCTCCGAGAAGACGGTCTAAGTCACACATTAAAGTTTGCATTCTTCGCCCCGCGACCGCTTGAGTGGCCTATCAATGCTCACAAAGAACAAGAGTGCTGGGTCTCCGAGACGTGCTGTGGAGAAAAAGTGGACAGAGAAGTCACCGTGTCTAGTCTGATGATTCAACGTATCCACAAACAAGACATGAAAGCTGAAGGCAGGCACCAGCAATCCCACATCAGTACATGGGAAGTCTCGGGCTGACCACACAACTTTGAGGCAGACATAGCTTGGATCTAGTGGCGTGATTGAATATGGTTTCACTGGAATAGGAAGGGAATAAAAACAGACATTAGAATGTGTAATCTGTTTCCCAAGATTGGTTTGATTACAAGCACCTGCAGCGACGACTGATCAACTTCACCAGGGTCACACAAAAAAGTTGTGTTTTTTTTTTTCGTCAAAAATGAATATGTACTCAGAGCCTTTGAAGCAAGAAAGTGAAATGAGATAAAACATAACCATGTTGAATACAGCCTAGCTGACCGAACAGTACGTCTCAGAATTTATAGAGAAATCAGACTTTCAAGAGATAGTAAAATCATGTTGGTGATATAAGCACGTATGCGCTGACACACTGTCTGATGGTGAATGAAGAAAACTACAAGCATGCACTCGTACCTCTGTGTGTATGGCTCATGCACATTTTTAACTGAGGGGGAGAGAGAGAGAGAGAGAGAGAGAGAGAGAGAGAGAGAGAGAGAGAGAGAGAGAGACAGAGAGACAGACAGACAGACAGACAGACAAGACAGACAGACAGACAGACAGTGAGGCACAGACAGACAGAGAGACAGAGAGAGAAGATTCCACAAATTCGTACAGATTCATCATCGCCCAGCTGGGCTGCAAATGGACCATTCCAGTCTGTATGATTGGCTACGCCCTGTACATGGCCGCCAACTTCTACGCAGTCATCTGGCTGATGACCTTGGCCGGCATCATCCTTGGCTTCGGAGCGGCCCCCATGTGGTCAGCCAAATGCACCTACCTGACCCAGCTGGGCGTGTGGTACTCCGACCTGACCAAGCAGTCTGAGGACGCCGTCATCAACAAATTCTTTGGATTCTTCTTCATGGTCTTCCAGTCTAGTGAGTGATGTCTCTGTGCTTTGATGCCTGGATATAGTAATTGTGTGACTGATATGATGAGCATTCTGATCGATACTTTCAACTGTGGTTCATACGGACTTGCATGTGATGTACGTTTACACCTACAGGACAGGAGAAGTGTTTATGCTGCATTTCTTCTGGTTTGTATTCAACTTAATCTGATCAATGTTTTCAGTATTAGCTGGATTCTTCTTCATGGTCTTTCAGAGCAGTGAGTGTTCTGGGTGGCTTGGATGTGGTTTAGTCACTCGAGTGTGACCTGAGATGACCAGGCAAAACAAATAAACAAACATACAAAATGAAAGAAGGAAATAAAAAAAAAGAGATATCAGTGCGCATGATCAAGACAGTGTTATAGTGTACCACGTTGGTGTATAGCATCTTTTTTTCTTTCATAATGTGTACTAGAGATAGCTTTGGTAGACTTCAGCCAATGTGTGGGGTATGAGACTTTTTCCAGGAATTTTTATCGTGGTTAAAGCTTTTTCGTACCCCACTCTTCTCTTTTACATCCATTTCACACTGAGCTGACCCAAAAGATTCTGACACGGGATTGGCAGACGGTGACATGTTTTCAACAGGAACTACAACCAAGTGTTGGCTTACTAACATTTGTGTGAAATAGTTTTACCTTGCAGCATTGTTCAAAGTTAAGAGACAATTGTATAGGAGTAGTTCATGAAGAAATGGGCAATCTAAGTGCGACAGCCTTTATTATTAGCATTACGTAAAGGAGACCGCAGAGATTTCAACAACTACTGGGGCATCTCCCTCCTCAGCATCGTCGGAAAAGCGTTCGCCCGATTCGCCTTGATGCACCTGCAGACCCTAGCCTCCCTCGTCTATCCATGGTCCCTGTGTGGCTTCAGAGCGGCGGTCAACAGTAGATACGATTTTTTCACTACGCCAGCTGCAGGAGAAGTGTCACGAGCAGCAGATGCCCTTCTACATCGCCTTCATAGATCTGTCAAGGCGTTTGACCTGGTCAGCTGGAGGCTACTGCAGAAGATCAGCTGCCCCCCACACCTGTTTGCGGTTCTCACCTCGCTCTACAAGAATATGCACAGCACAGTCTGCATCAATGGTGCAACATCTGAGGCCTTTCCCAGTTAGCACCGGCGTGAAACAGGGCTGCATCCTTGCGCCGATGCTCTTCGGTATTTTCTTCTCCATGCTCCCTCAGTACGCCTTGCAGGATTGCAGCAAGGGAGTCTATATTCACACCAGGGCCGGGGGCAAGCTGTTCAACATCGCCCACCTCCGCGCTAAGATTAAAAGTCAAAGAGGTACTCATCCGTGAGATGCTTTTCGCAGACGACGGAGCGTTGACGTCACACACAGAAGACGGCCTGCAACAGCTTGCCAGTCGCCTCTCCCATGCCTGCAAGGAGTTAGGCCTAACCATCAGTCTGAAGAAAACAAACGTCATGAGGCAGGGTGCAGACCATCCTCCAACCGTTACCATTGATAGGTACGACTTGGAAGCTGTGAAGAACTTCATCTACCTCGGGTCCACCATCTCCAGTACGCTGTCCATTGATGCAGAGGTGAACAGCAGGATTGTTAAGGCAGCAGCAGTTATGGACATATTGAACCAGAGGGTCTTGAATAACCCCAGCTTCACCGTGGAGACCAAGCTGTGCGTCTACCAGGCCTGCGTGCTTAGTACACTCCCCTACAGCAGCGAGGCATGGACCACCTATGCGAGCTAGGAGAGAAAATTGAACAGCTTCCACGTGAGATACCTGCGACGCATTTTGCACATCCAATGGCAGGACCAAGTACCCAACACAGAGGTCCTGAAACGTGCCAACACGAATCGCATTCTCGCCATTCTCAGCGCTTGCGGAAGGCGCCTTCGTTGGATTGGCCATGTCAAGAGAATGGAACTCGGCTGTATCCCCAAAGACCTCCAGTATGGTGAAATGGGGACGGCTCACGGCTGACTGGATGCCCGCGCCTGCACCACAAAGACGTCTGCGAGAAGGACATGAAACTGTGCCGCATCAACGTCAGTACGTGGGAAAGCTGTGCAGAGGACCGCCCAGCCTGGTGCCTTGCTGCCAGACGGGGCGTACAGAAAGCAGAGGAGGCGAGGAACACAACCCTCGCTCAACAGAGAGCCAGGAGGAAGGACAGGCAATGACAGCCGGAGCACACATCGTCGTTCACATGCAGCAAATGCCACTTGCAAGTTGGCTGTACAGCCACTCGTGAAAGTGCAGAAAAACCCAACACACGGATGCTACACCATCGTCTCCCGAAGACGGAAGGAAGGCGATGATGACTGTAAATACCAGGTAGCGTGCGAACTAATAAATCAGCTGACAAGCTATCAAATCAGCTTACATCTAGTAAGCAGACAAACAAACAAGAAACAGCCAATGAGCGAACAGTTGAACTTTTGTTCTCTTCTTGTACCATCATTAGCGGCAGGAGCAGCGAGCAGTGGCAGCAGGACTATCTTTCTCCTCTTTAACATCATCATTTAGAAATGTAGAAATGCGAATGTGCTGTGTTTTTCTGAAACCTGGGAGAGTGAAGAGATAGTAGTAGGCATCCTTCAGTCTTGGAAGACTATGGAGTGCGCTCCAGGTGTCTATTCTGGTACAGCGACGGGTGTGGCTGGCCAGTCCGACGCGGAAATGACAGTCCCTGTGGCAGAGAGCACAGATGAAGTCTGATGCTGGTCTGTCTGCCTGGGCTGCAGCCTTTCTTCTCATTCTCTTTTCCCCGTGCTGCTGAGCGAGTGTCTCTTCGAACTTGGAGAGACTTTTCTGCACAGTCTGTCTCCAGGCTGACCGTTCGAGGGCTGTTGCTTCCCAGTTGTTCTGGTCGATGTTCAAGGCTTTTAGGTCCCTCTTGCACACGTCCTTGAATCGCAGCTGTGGTCTGCCTGTGGGACATTTTCCCTGCACAAGTTCTCCATAGAGGAGGTCTTTAGGGATCCGTCCGTCATCCATGCGCACGACATGGCCGAGCCAGCGCATGCCTCTCTGTTTCAGCAGCGTGTACATGCTGGTGCATCCGGCTCTTTCCAGGGACAGTATTGTTTGGGACCTTGTCCTGCCAGGTGATGTTCAGAATGCGTTGGAGGCTACGCATATGAAAAGCATTGAGCTTTCGCTCCTGTCGGGCACGCGAAGTCCAAGACTCGCTGCCATACAGGAGGGTACTCACGACGCAGGCTCTGTAGATCTGGATCTTTGTGTGCTCGGTCAGCTGCTGTTGTTGCATGCTTTCTTTGTCATTCTGGTCATGGTGGTAGCTGCCTTGCTAATGCGCCTGTTGAGCTCTGTGTAAAGTGAGAGGGTGTCTGAGATAGTTGAGCCCAGATAAACAAAGTCATGGACGACATCTCGTTTCATGGTCATTGATGCTGATGACTGGGGGAGAGTCAACATCCTGTCCCATGACCTGTGGTTTCTTCAAGCTTATGGTAAGTCCGAAGCCTTGGCAGGCATCGCTGAAGCAAGTCATGAGCTGCTGTAGGTCCTCGGCTGAGTGGGCGGTTACTGCTGCGTCGTCTGCAAAGAAGAAGTCACGCAGGCACCTCAGCCCGAAGAGATAACAGATGACATTTTAGCTTGAACGGATTTGGTGTGTCACTGAGAATGGACAGAGACAAGTGCGTGACAGAGAAATCAAAAAGGGGGGGGGGGGGGGGGGGGTGTGTATGTATGTGAGCGAGAAGTGGTATAACAGTGAGAACGTTAAAGTGCGTCGTCAAGTGTGTACGCGTGATGTTGAACTTTTAACAGTGTCACTGCGACCGAAATACCTGCCACGCGAGTTTGGACAGCTCTTCATGACTGTTGTTTTCGTGCCACCATCCGCAAATACTGCACATGCAGCCGCAGAAATCACGGGACTCTGTTCACGCTCTGCAGGCCACCGCTCTGACGCACCGTGCTTTATCCTCGGAGATTTTAATGACTGTGACCGCAACTCAGACCTGCCTTCTTTTAAACAATATGTATCATGTTTTACAAGAAAGGATAAAATACTTGACTTATGTTACTGTAATATACTATCTGCATACAAGTCTGTTCAACTCCCCCTGTTGGTCAGTCTGATCACAATACCATTCATCTCTTGCCAGCTTACAGACCAAAAGTGAAAACGCAACCTATCACTAAAAAACAAGAGCAGTGTTGGACACAAGAAAGTGTTGATGAATTACAGGCTTGTTTTGAATGTACAGATTGGAACTTGTTCTTAAATTCTAGTTTTGACATTAACGAAGCCACTGATGTTATTTCCAACTACATTTCTTTCTGTGAACACATGATTGTACCTACTAAAACTATCAAAATACTTCCCAACAACAAACCTTGGGTTACAAAATCTCTGAAAATAACTCTAAATGAGAAAAAAAAAAGCTTTTCAATCAGGCAATAAAAGCTCTTGCAAATCAGTATGACCTTCTTCAGTCAGGATGAAGATATCGATCGGTGAAATGCAGAAGTGTCAGATTTAAACAAAGTTTTATTCCCCTGTCCATTGATTTTCTGAACAGACAAAGTTTTATTCCCCTGTCCATTGATTTTCTGAACAGAGGTGATATTGAATTGCTTTTTAACTATGGATTATTGTTACATTTTGTTTTATAAAGATGCATATAATTTAATCAGAGTGAGCGTGCTGTTGCATTTAGATAACAAATAGTTGCGTTATTTTAGTTTTAAATCTCATCTGAGAATGTATTGTCAAATGCGTAGTAGGAATGTAATTTTATATAGTATTATTTTCATATTATGCAGTCATCTTGAAATCCAAATTCTTTTAAATGAATGTATGTCATATGTGACAAAAACGGTGATGTGACACCATCGACAACATCATTATTTATGTGCTGTGAATGTGTGTGACCACAAACTAATTTCTCGAATTGAGATAACAAAGTTTACTTGACTTGACTTGATTGTCCAGGGGCAAAAGGTAGAAGGAGTGTATATATTGAGAAATGTTCAGGCAGTCACTGATATTCACAGTTTTTTTTCCCACACAGCCATGTGCTAGAGGAGAGAGGTGTTAGAAGCAGTCCAATCGTTCATGTTATCCATCTTCCTCGTTCTGCCTCCGGGACGTCAACTTTTGGTTGTACTCTATACAATGTTCTTAAACAGGGAGTAAAGGCGAGATACTACTGGCGACATATAAGTGCCAGGAATCGTTTCTGTCCACCAGCAAATTTACTGACTGGCTGCAAGACAGTTTGTATGCTCACTCGCCTTACATTTCGCGTACAGAAGCCCTCCAACGCATTTATTCTCCAGTTCCTGTATTTTAGGCTCCAAATCTGCTTGCTCCAAATCTGTCGTGCCCATCTGTCACATCCATACAGAAAAATAGAGATCAGCAGTGTTACGCAAACGTTTGTTTCAGGTGGTAGACCTATTCCAAATAGCACTGAATCTCGTCGTGGTGAACAAAGCTAGACCGAGCCTTATTTTGACCTACTTTGTTGAACCTTCGTTTTTTCGTCCAGCAGTAATTCATAACACTTAAAATGGTCCACTTCTTTTTGTGGCTACAGCGTTGTATTTGATTTCTTTTTTTTTTTCTCTTGTGTTTGAAACTGTTTCTCAGCACACTTCCCCACTGGATTTGTTGGCAGAAACCCAGCTCTTCCTGCCTAGCTGCCTATTCGCATTTTTGCGGTTCTAGCTGTGCTCACGTGCTGTGCAGGTCAGATCTGGGGTAACCTGATCGCCTCCCTAGTTCTGGAGCGCAAGCCTGAGAGCAACGACACAGAGGAGGATGCGGTGTGTGGACCAGACTTTTTTCCCAAGACAGCGACCAATATCAGTGGATTCAAGCAGCCTGCAGAGTTGGTAAATACCGTCTGTGCATTCGTTCATTAGTTCGTTTATTCGCTCGTTCGTTCATTTATTCATTTATCTGTTCGTCCATTCGTTCGTTTTCGTTGACAGGAAATTATAAGAACAAATATCTGCATGTTTTCTTTTAAATTAAAAAAAAAAACAAACATTTGTGAGTGTGTATGTGCATTAGATATGCTTGGATATTTACGATGTGTTGTTTCTTTGTTCAGACCAACCTGTTTCTTTGTTCAGACCAACTGTCATGTGCACAGGCTGTGTGAAGGTGTCGTCGTTTGCACATGTTGTGTTTTGTATATATCAACAGTCTTAATATTGAACGTCAGAGGTATTGCGGTATTGAGTGAAAAAAGATCATGTGATTGTACGGCTGTTTTGTTGGATAGTGGCCCGGGTGAGTACTGCTTGGGAACGCTGCACGCGCTATTGAACTTAGTTAGGACATTCTATAATCACTTGCTCTACGCCAACCGGGGGAGTCGCATGGTCTGTTTGTTTACGGCGATTAAAGACCGATGCAAGGCTGATGCACGGTTAAGGTATTTTTGTCATTAATGTTTAACTAGAGAGAAAGTGAAATCTTTGGGGAAAAATTAAAGAAAACATTTGTATTCAAAAGAAAAGAAAAGAATAAGACTCAGTGTGGTTTACACCTGTAACATTTCTTTATAAAAGAATGGGGAAAAGAAAGGAAAAGTAATATTTAAAGTAAAGTAAAATTTATAAGAAAAGGTGACTGTTTACATCTTCACGTTTAAGTGAGTCTCCTTAGTTATTGTAGAACTGCACGTGGTTCCGAGCGTGTTGACAGGTTGCATGTCTCACGCCGGGCCACGGGTGGGAGTGTTTGAAAGTGGCGGAGGTGCCGGACCTGACCCCAGCCTGGGACGGGTGGCGGACCTCGCCCGCAGTACCCTTCCTCACAGAGAAGGATTCCAGCCAGGCAGCGCCCCTTTGGGCGGAGAGGGCTGTTTGGTATCGGTATCAGAAGTCGATAATCCATGTTGATGAAGAATGACTGGCGCATTTCCCATGTTGATGAAGAATGACTCTGGTGCATTTCCCCATGTGGATGAAGATTGACTCTGGCGCATTCCCCCATAATGTTGTGACTCTACTGTATAACCTCAACTGTTGTGAATTGTGATTTGATTGATCTCCTGTGTTGAGGTTATAAGATACTAGTATATGGCATAAATACGGAGATCATGGATAGCGACATAGCCCCCATGTTTTATGAACGTTGCAATTGAAGGGGAAACAGTACCTGGTGTTACCTCCTTAGTGGAGAGGAGGTGTGTTTGTGTTTATTTTGTGTGTTGCCTCCCCATTGGAGTGGAGCTGTGGATAAGTTAATTTGGGAATTGTATGTACTAATTATATTTGTTCTCCCAAAGGAGGAGGGGAAGGAAAAAACCAACTTTTCGGTGTTGTGTATTTATTTGATGCACCTTGGGTGAAAGGAGTGGTTGCTCACGTTTGCGGAGTTTGTTTTGGCGGTGGTGCGTGCGTGTGTGGCACGACTCTGGGAAGCATGACACCAACCAAGACGCGCGGATGCGCGCGCACGCACACACACACACACACACACACACACACACACACACACACACACACACACACACACCGAATCCGAAGCGGCAGTAAGGAACATGTCTTCTACACGTTTAGGGGAAACTTTTCAGCTTTGTCATTGCTACGACGCCGATGAAACTTTGATGTATCAGTTCAGAATGGGAGCACTCTCCAGGAATGTATGGCTGTGCAAGGCATACCTTTATGATTTGGGAAGCAGTCTAAGGAGTTGAGGCGGGGAAGAGACTCGACGTGACGTGGTTTGATATAGTAAATGTGTATGCATCAGTTCTACACAAGAAGATTCAACTGGTCCTCAAAATGCATCATGTCCTGAAGAACATTTGAGAAATGCTAAACAAGCATTTTCATGCCTTTCAGTAAGATTCTCCACAAAGGAATGTACATAGATTAGATAAATCTAGAAGCTGGCGTAGCAGCGGACTATGCAATTTCTCTGGTACTGTTTGTGTTAGCTATGGAGGTCATCTTGAAAGAAGTCACGAGCCACCCAGGTTCAGCAGAACTCGGGAACCGATGCCAAATGCCCCTTCTACAAAAAACTTTTTAAATAATTTCATACATACTAAAGCATCCAAACGAAATAGCTGCTTCATGAAGGATGAGCATTAAAACAAAAATCCGAGACGGAAAGAAAAACTAGCTGAAAAACCATGTTCTCCGTAGGTAGCTAAGCCAACCCAACAAAGATAGAAGAACTTGCCAAATTCGTTGGGAGGTGCTATGATGACTCCTTGAAAGATATAGAAAGAGAGAAAGGAAACCGAGCAAATAGCTGAAGAAAGTTTGCAGATAAGACGCTAGTCTGGTCTCCATGGCAAAGAGATCTATTGCCTGCAAGTTACACCGATCCAAAGCTCCTCTGGCCTTCCAGTGTGTATGATATCAACCCTAGCTCAGTGGAATTAATATACGCTAAAATCAATAAATATGTAAGAAAACGGCTTGGCGACTCACCTTATCTCACTAGTGTTGCGCTCTGTTGTCACCAAACGAAGCCAAAACCACCTCTGAAATCCGCCCTCGAGGAATACAATCTGAGAAAAACAAGGTTACTTACCGAGCTTGAGGACTCAGGAGACAAAGTTGAGAGATAAATATATCCCACGCTAAAGACTGGCAGACAGTGGAAAGTTCAGGAGGCAGCGGGAGGTGGCAAAGGGAAACCACAAGATCAAGATCAGGAAATAATCGGACACACACAAACCAGAAGACGGGGACTAGGTTCAACAGAAATGAAGCGGTGGTCAAAGGTAAAAGGGAAAGCAAAGACAGACATGGTACTACAGGAGCTGAAGAAAGAAGAGGATGCCAGGAGAATCCGGAAGGCAGTCAAAGGCCATCAGAAGTAATGGACTACGTTGGAAAACGCACTCAGAAGTCTCGGCTGGAATGATACGTGGCATATGGCTTTTCTTAGGATAAGCTTCGTCTCAAATCTGCATAAGACCACCTACCCTCAAGTTCAAACATCGTGAAATGAAGCAAACCAGATGAGCCTGCATGCCCGTTCAGTTGGGCAAACAAACCGTGGGACATGTCCTGAGTTCATGCAAAGCACCGCTGACCCAGGGATGGTACACATAGAGACAACCAAGTGCTTAAGGAGATTGTACATGCGTCAGCACTGCCAGAGGAAACGCAACGCCACTAGATAATCCAGCGACGACATTCTACACAATAGGAGGCCACAAATCATGGTCTGGAAAGCTATGACATCAAGATCATGATAGATAGATTAATAAGATATAGTGGATGGATGAGAGTAAACAGCAGACTATCTACTCAGGGAAAACCATCCAGGGATCATGAGAAAGAGAACCATGACGTTGGATTTATTTCTCACTCAAGTTAATCAACACAAATGATTCTGATGCAGAATGGAGAAAGCTCACATCTACAAGGCTTAGCCAAAGTTCATACCACAGAGGCTGGAGCAAGACAATACCGGACTGTAGGCTCATTAGCCTATGACCTCATGAAACAGCTCTCGATTTCTGGTACAAAAAAAAGAGGACCAGAGCCATAAAAGCAATCGCAGAGGCAGCTGAAAAGAGTTCCAGCTGGATCTGGTCGAGAAGGAACAAAAATAAACGTCATAAGAATTAAATTTCCCAACTTAGAACAGATGTCTGCATGCCATGAGACGCCTACCCATTCAAGAGTTGCAGACTTAAATTCTGCCAGTGCCAAAAATATTTTTGACAGTAGAAGGACATCTACTAGTCATGATCTGGATGCGGCCCGGCTCCTGTAGACTCCAAGGAGTTTAGGCCCGAAATACTTATTTGAGTTTTGTTTGTTGGATTTTTTTCCTCTCTGAAAATCTTCTGCTGTGAAACTCTCCTAGAGTTTCCTCTCACTAATTTCGTGAGGAGCCAAGAAGTAGACATATAAGTAAACATATAATTCCCAGTTCATACACCAGAGTTTTATAATCTTTGTCGAAGAGCACAGACAGTAGTTCAAATACTAAGAATATTACAGTTGCTAGCCTGTAGTCTGTCATTCTCCTTCTTGGGCGGATGGGGGTGGGGTGTGCATATTCAGTGGTAAGCGTGGCTGCACAACGAGAGAGACAACAGCTGTGTAAACCATATTCTAATGGGTTTCAGGTCCGCAACTTGTGCATCATCTACCTGGTGTGTGCTGTAATGGCCATGTAGTCGTCAGTGTCTTCCTTGACCCCATCAAACTGGACAAGGAGATGTCAGAGGAGGACCGTAAGCTGTCCCCTAAACTGCTGGTGGCCACAGTGAAGCACCTCATATCCTCCCCGGCCCAGATGCTGCTCATTCCCCTGACTGCCTACAGCGGGTGGTGGAGCAGGCCTTCATCGGCGCCGACTACACGCAGGTCAGCTAACTCTGCAGTTTCTTGCTTTGCCTAGCTTTCTGAAACCAACCAGAACGCCGAATATGTGTGTGGGCGCCTTCCGCTCACAGCCGGCTGTAAGCTAAGCAGTGCACACTCCCTGGCAGGTGTAGCCTGCTTCATTCCCACCGCCACGCGCACGGCACGTGTTGTCCATCATAGGGCCAGTTTCAGCTGGTGCTCGCTTTTTCAGCAGAATTCCCACACATGGAAAGATATTGTTTGCCCATACTTACTGGCATGTAGCAGCTTATCATATATCAGTCTAGAAGACAATTTGAGTGTACTTATCCCAACAGTCTTCTGCCCGTTCTTCTCCACTGGCAACCCATGAACAGCAGCACAGAAAAAAAAACACAAAAAACAAAGGTGCTGCCCCCTCTTGCGATAATGGACTTGACCAGTGATAGTGCGCACTGAAGCACTGACTCAGTTCTCACTGAACGCGCGAAAAGCAGACGATATTATGGTATACATTCATTCATTTGTAAAGACAGAGTGCATTGCTGTGTTTAATTACAAAAATCTTATTTTCTTTCCAGATAAACTTTCATTGCGGTGGATTCTGTACTCAAAGCATTAATACAAAACACGTGTTTGTGCTTAATCGACAAAAAAGCCGAAAATAAACGCAAAGTGCTCTGTTTGGGATTTTTGTGAGGATATGGCTCTGCTGTGAGCGTAGGGCGCCAACATATGTGCACAGCCTTATATCACACCCTCATCTCCTTCCTCCCCCAAGTTCCAATCCCTCTCCTGCCAAGTTTCTTCTTCATCTCCCCAGTCTTCTCCCTTCCCCACACGAGTTTCCCCCTTTCAAAATTGTTTCATTCAGGCTGGAAGTATTCAAAGCCTGTGGGTTTGTCTTCTCTGCTCAAGGAGCGGCTGTCAGGCTGTATATGATTCAGAGGAATTTGGGTATCCCCAGCAGAATATCCACATAGATTTCACCTGCATGCTTTTCTACCACTAAGCTACATGGAGGCAGTGAGGCACAACTCTAGAAACACAAAAGAATTTTAAAAACAGCTCTTCTTTTTAACGAAGCAGTCGATTCCAAATGAAACATAGGAACAAACTCGTGAACAACGTATAATTCGGGTATCATTTTAAATACAACATGTACTTCACACAGACATGTATGATAGCAAATACATTATGGATACAAATGATGCAACCACAGCAATAAACCAGTATGCATACCTATACGTGTACATCTTTATTTGTTGTTTACTCTGTGTGTGTGTGTGTGTGTGTGTGTGTGTGTGTGTGTGCAACTTGATGTATGAGTATGTTCTGTATGCTTTTGTTTTCATAGTGATGTGTCCCTAAGGGAGAGAGTGGATGGGTTTGGAAAATAGGGTGGGGGTGGGAGGGGTGTACACGCGTAGACGTTGTTTCGGCACTTCCGACACCTCCTTAGAACTCAACACCAAAGTGAGCAGGTATCAAGTACATACGGGACGAGAGTTGATTCAAACCAAAGGAAAATAATGATCACCAGCCTCAGACAACGTCCAGCAATCAGCATCACATTGGACAGACAGAGACTGGAGGAAGTGGACCAATCCTGTACTCTGAGTCTCCAAACTGTGCAAAGAAGCTATGACAAGGGAGGAAGTCAAGACAAACCTCTGCTTGACTAAGACTGCCCTGACAAGACTCGCACTCATCCGGAAAATCAATCAACCAGATTCACAATGAGCATGAGACACTGCATCTCACCGATGGTAGACATTCCTCTGAGAACAATTTTTTAAAGGATGCATGCCTGTTATTATAAGTCCCTGTCCGAAACAGGCTTACTAGGGCCCCAGAAGCAGACAAAAATTCTGCATTGAATAGGCGTGAACTGGTTCCTACACCTCTAACCGGTTCAGACTGGTAGATAACTGGGGACAGCCCCTGCTAGCATTACGTGTCATGGCTCCTCTGCAACCGGCTGTCATGGAGCAATAGTAGATTGCCATTTGATTACATTTAATTTTGGGGGTTGTAAACAGCGAGGGTTTTTCATTGCATACGTCAGCATTATTAACCCTTCTCCCAATTAATTCTGGTGTCTACAACGTTAATTTGAATTCGGTTGAACGCTGATTTGAGCTGTCTTTGTTCTCTTTTGCCCTCAACAACGTTAATTTGAATTCGGATGGAGGCTGATTTGAGCTGTCTGCTCTTTTTTTGCCATCTACAACGTTAATTTAAATTCGGTTGGAGGCTGATTTGAGCTATCTTTGCTCTTTCTCGTCCTCTACAACGTTATTTGAATTCGGTTGACGGCTGATAGAACTGTCTTTGCTCTTTTATGCCCTCTACAACGTTAATTGAATTCGGTTGGAGGCTGATTTGAGCTATCTTTGCTCTGTTTGCCCTCTTTGTCCTCTGGAGTTCGCTTCGTTGTGGGATTAGGGTTTACAAAGTACGGCTTGGTTTATTGATCACAGCCGACAGGTAGATGATGACATTACCGTTAGGTCTATCCGTACTTGTTTTCATCTATCATTCAATGAGCTATGTGGTAATCATGAGAAATGACTGTGGTCACTTTAGGCTGTAAGAGTTTTCGTGCACGCATTGGAATACTCCATGTTAAGGGAAAAAAGCCAAGGTCACCGTGAGTGTCTTTTGTGAGATGGTTGTTGTCTCGCGTGGCTGGCAAGATTTTCTGTGCATGCATTGGAATACTTAAAGAATTGAAAACAAGGCCCCAGTCATACATGAGATGTCTGTAGTTGAGTGAGATTCTTTGATCATGCATTTGAATGCTCATGGAAAGAAAATAACGTTACAGTAAAATGGGAGATGATTGAGTTTCCTCAGGATTTGGTGAGATTCTTTGTGTGTGCTAAAGAATTCTTGCAGAAAGGAAAACAACCACCAAAAAGAGGCAAGCCCTGCACACGCTTCTTTCTCACACGACACACAAAAGACCTGCGGCCAATCCTCCCTCTACTGAACTTTCGAATGAGACAAAGATATGCTTTTTTTTCCAGAAGAACTTTCATTGTTTGCCTTCTACTAGGTTTACCCCCATGTAAGGACCCAGTTAAAAAGATTGTTCTAGGGGTCGTTTTGAGAGGAACCATTGTATTTTGGGTATCAGTTTCTTCGACGACGGTCTCCTTTTCAAATTCTATTTTGAAATGTCGCGATTTCATAGTGATATCCCTGTAGGCAGTTATCTTACAAACATGTGACAGAAGATCTACTCAGCTGTTTTTGGAATTATGTCTTGGACAAATACGCAAGCAAAGAAACAAACATGATCGAAAAAAAAGCCGTTTCCTTCTGAAAATGACGAATTAAAAAAACAAGTCGTAGGGATAAATTTCAGCAAAATGCAAAAACGAAAAAGTGATAACAGTATTGCAGCAATAAAGGGGGAAAAAAGAGAAAAGAGAAGAAAAGAAGAAGAAGATGATGATGAAAACGAAAATAGTAGCCGTGGAATCCGCGGAGTACTCCTTGCAGGTTTTTGTGTGTATACGAGCAGACGACCTTGACGTCACGAAATCTCGTGTAAACTTCTTCGCGAGAGCGGGCAGTCACTGTTTTATCTGTCCTGATGTAGGCAAAATAATGTGCATCGGCACGACGCTGCAGAAAAGAAAGACACCGACAAAAGCTGAACGAACAATTATTGGTCCTGGTCGTGGCTAGACCGAAATGTGGCCGATGTACTTAATGCTTGATGCACAGGTAAATATATTTTCTCCTCCCTAGGATTTCACCGATTCTTGCTTTTCTTCACTGGGATTCCTGTGCATGGTTTCTGTCTGATGCGAGTCACAGTGACAGTTACCCGTCAGAGAGTGTCTGGAAACCCTGCCATGTCATTTCAGTCCTACGTGAGCTGTACCCTGGGAGTGGCTAACGTGGGCTACATCTTCATCGTTTTCGGAGTGACGGATGCCGCTTGTTCTTTCATCTTCGGAAGACTGGTGCAGTACGTGGGCCACATTCCCTTCTTCGTCCTGGGTGAGTCAGTGCATCATCATCATCACCATCATCATCATCATCATCATCATTATCATCATCATCATCTACTTCTACCTCTCCTTCTTCTTCTTCTTCTTCTTCTTCTTCTTCTCTTCGTCGTCTTCGTCGTCGTCGTCGTCGTTTTCCTCCTCCTCCATCTCTCTTCTTCTTCTTCTTCTTCTTCTTCTTCTTCGTCATCATCATCATCTTCTTCTTGGTCGTTTTGTTGCTGTTCAGTTCTGATGGTCTTCCACTTATCTTCTTCCTGTCAATGGAAATAGTATTTGTCTAGCGCGATTCTCATTGAAGACTATTCATTGCGCTTTCATACACCTCATTCATGCATCCATGCATTACATGTATCAACTGACTGACTAGAGAACTTACTGTGTACACTTATGTGAGAACAGTTCTGTCCAGAATGTTCGGCTGAAAAGGCAGGTTTTTAGCTGTTTTGAACATAGATAACGTGGGTAGGTTTTTGTAAAGTGGGTGGCAATGAGTTCCAAAAAGTTGGAGCGGCAAAGCTAAGGGAACGCACACAAAAGGGTTTTAGGTTTTGACTGGTGTGTACGGCGGAAGAAAACCATTAAAGAAACGAAAGGCAAGGGTAGCCAGCTTGTACACTGGAATGGAATTTAGCAGGTAGGCAATGAAGCTCCTTCACCAGTAGTATAATGTGAACTTGCTTTCTTTCATTTGGGATAAGTCAGGCGCACTGTTTTGGATTCTGTGGGGCTGCAACATTTGTTCTGGGTGCAACCAGGCGTTGCTGAAAACTAGAAATTGTACTGTAAATAGGATGGGCTCTAAGCGTCAAAATGAAACGGGGAAAGGATGAATTTGAAACAAAGATATGAATTCTGAATGTATGGATTTCATATAAGGAAACAAAATGCAGACAGTTTAGATCTGAAACGAGGAAAGGAACAATGGATTGGATGGATTGAAAACAAGGAAAGGATACTGGATTTGAAACTAGGAAATGAAGTGGGAACTGGATTGATTAACCACTGGGAAAGTCCTGTTGACACTGGGTAAGACTGCAACCTTGGGACCCTCATTAGAGGGCACGTAAGACCATACGATGAAATGATGCACTGATTTCACCTGTCAGCGAGACAGCAACGAGTAATGCAGCGGGATATGCGCAGCAGTTTGGTGTCGGCATCTTTTGACGGTGAGTTTTGCGGTCATGAAAAACGGGCTGATAGACCTTTAGAGATGCTAACCTGGAGGTTTTGTTGTATCGCGTCCGTCGATCCTAACAAGTGACGTCTGTCAGGGGGTAATGACCTTTGTGTGCCTGTACCGTGTCAACACATCGCAGATTTCCAGGGATGGCGCAGGATTGCTGTGAGCTGGTCGGTACGGGAGTTAAGGACAGTACCTCCCTGAGTTTCAATGGAATCATCGCAAATCTTAAATAAATGTCAGCGAACCGCCCAGAGAAACGTGGACAAACGAGTCACAAGACAAACCACAACGCGTTTCGACCTCTTAGGTCTTCTTCAGGTGCAACAAACATGAAACAAATAACGAAAATGCACTTAGCTTTGATCGCTTCTGTGTTCAGCGCAAGAAAGAAGGCGTTGAATGAAAACGAGGCTGTTGGAAGGGAAATAATGTGCGAGTCAAAGTCGTAATGATGATAATAATATTACTGATATTAATGAAAGTAGTAAATACGACATTTGTAATACTAGTTATGAAGTTGTAAGAAAAGGTATACTGATTACTTAAAACCTTTATTACTTTATTACTATCATCATATCATTACCTTTACTGTTCTCTTCATCAACATCATTACATCACTACATTTAATTTACAACAACACTGATGTCATTGTTATTACCGCCAGTCATTTTCACCTTTATGCTTCTAAGCATTATGTCCTATTATCACTAATCCCATTGCCGGCCATAATTGTAGAATTAAAATAATGATAATACTTAGAAACAATAACTTAATTTTTAGAGAGAGAGATAGAGAGAGGAGGGGGGGGGGGGGAAGGGGAGAGAGAGAGAGGGAGAGAGAGAGAGAGAGAGAGAGAGAGAGAGAGAGAGAGTGTGTGTATAGGTGTGAATATGTTGCCCCCCCCCCCCCCCCCAGTCAGTATATAAACCCATCCCCCCCCCCCTCTTCCCCTCCACCCTCTTACCATCAACACCTTAAAGTTACATGTACCAACCCATCACTTCAGTCTCAGCCCACACTATCTTCCCACTACACACATACTACCATATATCCCACTATTTACCTTATACATAACTTATAGCTATCTTCCTTTCCCTTCTCACCACACCCTCTCTATTTCTCACATCAGTCTATTGTTTATTCAGATACTTGTCCACTCCATTTCCCTCACTTCATTTGGTTTTCTTTTATTTTCATTCACTATTTCTTCAACATGAACTCCTGTTCCATCTTCCCTCTTTCCTATGCATATGTTGTGGAAATATTGATAACCACACACACACATATCCACACACACACACACACACACACACACACTAACAACCACACACACACACACACACGCACACACACGCACGCACACGCACACACACACACACACAGTGGGACACACACACACACACACACACACACACACACACACACACACACACAAACACGCTCTCTCTCTCTCTCTCTCTTTCTCTCTCACGCGCACACACACACACGCGCGCTCGTGCGCGCACACGTGAATATATATGTATATATATATATATATATATATATATATATATATGTGTGTGTGTGTGTGTGTGTGTGTGTGTGTGTGTGTGTGTATATATGTATATATATATATATATGTATGTGTGTGTGTGTGTGTGTGTGTGTGTGTGTGTGTGTGTGTCCGCGCGCGCGCGCACGCACACACACACGCACACATCCTTCCCATAACTTACATCTGCTGTTTCCATTCTGTTTCTTTCCTGTCCTCCCCTCTCTCTCCTCCCCTTGGTTGTTGTTGTCGTATGTATGTATATATATGTGTGTGTGTATGTATGTATGTATATATATATATATTTTAACTATTTTAAAAAAATGTCGTATTTACTACTTTCATTAATGTAATCATTATTCTTTAAAATATTTCTAACATTTCAGCTTACCACTTTTCTAGCCTCCTACTGCATCACTACCATTACTGTAGAGTTACAATCACAATTATAACAAAAAAACTATTACTGTAATTATTCATATACCTATTGGATTCCATCCTTCCCATAACTTATATCTTCTGTTTCCTTTCTGTTCTTCCTGTCCTCCCCCTCTTTCTCCTCCCCCCTTGGTTGTTGTCGTTGTTTTGTTTTTTTTGTTTGTTTCCCTCCTTACTATCAGAATTAATACCTTTAGTACCATAAATATTAACATGGCTTATTTTTTTTTTTTTTTTTTTATCTTTTTTTTTTATGTTCATCTATTTATTCTATTACCATTTTTTTTTTTATGCATTTTATTATCATTTATTATTATATTATTCAATTTCTTTTTCTTTTTCATGTTTTCATTTATTTTTTTTTTTTTTTATTATTATAAAAAAGTATATTCTAAATTTATTTCTGTATCGTGCTTTTATTACCTTAACTTTCACTATCGTTGTTAGTAGTACCATTCAGTAATAATATTGCTAGTATTGATACTACCACCTGTAGCATTGACATCACCATCGCCTTAGCCTCCGGGACTGTTGCCACGGCAACCCTGCTGTTTAAGAATCCCTCTCTAACCCACTCTCCTTTCTCCCATACCTACTTATTGACACCAAGACTGGTAGTAATCTTGTCTCTCTCTTTTTTTTTTATATATATATATATATATATTTGACCATTATTAGTATTCCTATCAGTAATATTATTATCATCATTACGACTTTGACTCGCACATTATTTCCCTTCCAACGTGCATTTTCGTTATTTGTTTCATGTTTGTTGCACCTGAAGAAGACCTAAGAGGTCGAAACGCGTTGTGGTTTGTCTTGTGACTCGTTTGTCCACGTTTCTCTGGGCGGTTCGCTGACATTTATTTAAGATTTGATGGATTTGGCACTTGGAAAAGAAGTGTGAACAAGATGGACTTGAAACAAGAGGAGAACTGTGAACAGAACTGATTTGAAACAGAAATTGAACTGTGAGTGAAAATGTTTCAAAATCAGGAATTGAACTGTGAACAGAGAGGGTTTGAAACAAGGTAATGAACTGTGAATACAAACAAATTGAAAGGAGTGCATGCATGAACACTGGATAGGAAACGTTTTGACTTGGTTTGGTCTACTTGAACGAAATGGATTTGAAACAAGAAAATGTGGTTTGAAAAGAATGGGTTTGGACAGAAAAAATCACATGTAGGCAGAGTGGACCGGGGAAATGTGTTTTATATTACGTTACGTTAGGCTACGCTACGCTACGCTATGCTATGCTATGCTATGCTATGCTATGCTGTGCTGTGCTGCTGTGCTGTGCTGTGCTGTGCTACGCAATGCTGTGCTATGCTATGCAATGTCATGTTATTTCATATCATGTCACGCTATGTTATGTCACGTAACGTTTTATTATATTATATTATATTATATTATATTATATTATATCAAATCATATCGTATCGTATCGTATCGTATCGTATCATCATATCATATCATATCATATCATATCATATCATATCATATCATATCATATCATATTCATATCATATTATATTATATTATATATATTATATACATCTAACATACCATATTGTATTACATTATATTGCATTATATTATATCATACTACACTACATTGTATTATATTATTTTATATTGTATTATATCATATTATATCTAACAAATTATATTACACCTGTATACATACATATACCCACACTCATACATACACACGCATGCAGGCACACACACACACACACACACACACACACACACACACACACACACACGCACACACACACACACACACACACACACACACACACACACATATATATATATATATATAGAGAGAGAGAGAGAGAGAGAGAGAGAGAGAGAGAGAGAAAGGCCGCGGAGAAAAAGAACACAGAAAAGTGACAGGTTCTGAGAGCTTCAAAATAAAGCGTGAATGCCCAAGGTAGAGTTGTCTTCATTGTTTTCTTTTACAGCGCACGTTTTCCCCCTTAATTCTAGTTTGGGCACGGAGCAGGGGGGGGGGGGGGGGGGGGGGGGGGGGGGGAGGGGGGGGTGGTGGTGACTTTGAGCCAAGATACACATAAAAGAAACAATAGACAGAAGCCAGTGCGCTCCTAACACTTCCATTAACAAAACAAATGAAGAAATAGACTACATTCAGTAATTACACAGAAAACATGCAACCAAACCATATTGCACATTGCAGTGAGGTCATGATGTCATGAGAGGAATTTTTGGTTGCACCTGTCTGTATGTTCTATTAGCAAGTGAGTTCAATTGAATTGCTTTATATTCATTCAATAGTTCAATTCAGGAGGATCGGGGTGGTATTTGAAAGATTCTAATCAAAGATAACAGACTCAATCTTTGACGATCACCAGAGGAACAACTGAACGTGTATTGAAATTCAAACATCTACTTCATCCAAATCACAGACGGTACCATTTCCTACCTTGTGTGCGTACTGCAAACGGTCTGTCTTCATGGAAGCAGACATTTATGAAATGACTGGAATGTCTGAACTGAATCACGGGCTATCAAGAGTGAATGCGGCAAAACCTCGAAATACTTCTTACAGCAGAAAGTGTCTGTGTGTTTGCGATAGATGTGGCCCTCACCACCATCATGTGCATGACGTTTCCATGATGCTGTAATCTCTGTTGTACAATCCACGTCTATGGATTGTTTCAGCTTTCATCATTCATGGATCCCTGCAGGCCGCCTTGCTGGCATGGAGCCCAAAGTCAGACCAGTACGCAGAATTTTACCTTGTGGTCGCCTTCTGGGGAATGGGGGATGCCGTCATACAGACCCAGATTAACGGTAATGTGTGTGTGTGTGTGTGTGTGTGTGTGTGTGTGTGTGTGTGTGTGTGTGTGTGTGTGTGATAGTTTTGTTTTGCATACTGCAGAATATAGCGCTATACTTAGAGATGTCCATGACTTAAAAGAAATCGTTTGATAGTCAAAAACTTCTCTCACAACATAATCAAACTTCGAGGCGTTCGCTTGATACCAAAGCAGAGGCGGCGGGCGAGTTAGTCAAAAAAAAAAAAAAAAAAAAAAGAAAAAAAAAGGACGTGAGAGAACGTGGAGGGCTTAAAAATGAGTTAATATATCCTTTGCTTAGCGGGGTCGGTTGTGACGTCCCAACCTCTATCACCCCCTTTCCTCCTTTCACCATGTAGTGTAATGTAACGTAATGTAATGTAAAAGGATATTTATAGAGCGTTTTACCTCGCAAGAGCCCAAAGCGCATATTACAAAAACATGATAAAATACTAATTCTAACTCAAAGCACACGCACACGCGCGCACACACACACACACACACACACAACACACACACACATACACACACACACAGACTCACACACACACACACACACACACACGCACGCACACACACACACACACACACACACACACACACACACACACACACACACACACACACACACACACACACACATGCGCGCGCGCGCGCACATACACACACACACACACACACACACACACACACACACACACACACACACACACACACACGAACACACACACACACACACACACACACACACACACACACACACACACACACACACACACACACACGCAGACAGACACACGAGCGCGTCAACACCAGTAAACACGCGCACAGAGATAAGTACATAATTTATTGTTAATCAGTCCGAGGGAAAAGATGTCTTCAGGGAGGTTTTAAACGTCTCTAAAGAGTCCGTGTTACGCAGAGAAGAAGGTAGACCATTTCACAGAGCAGGTGCCTGGTAAGAGAAAGATCACTGGCCTGAAGTTTTCAGACGAGCGGTGGGAAGCCGAAGCAGAGGAGAATCGGTGGATGAGGAGAACTTTTAAAGTCAATGCGAGACTGAATTGGGAGCCAGTGTAAGGATGTCATTCCTGCCCCTGCCTCGTCTTCTACTGCCCCGTCCGTACCCACCCCTTCCAAGTCAGATCGCGTTCTCCTTACCCTCCCTACCTGGGCCCTCTCCATCTGTCTCCTCAAACGATGACTTTTTGTTTGTGCGTTTGTTGTTAGTGTCCTTTTCATTCATTGATTTATTGATTCATCGACTGGTTTTTGAGAGCGGAGTTACAGATAATGCTATTTTGTCCAGAATCCCTGTATATCCCCGCCCCCAGTATTTATAGTGCTATTTTGTCCAGAATCCGTATACATCCCCACCCCAGTATTTATAGTGCTGTTTTGTCCAGAATCCCTGTATATCCCCCCCCCCAGTATTTATAGTGCTATTTTGTCCAGAATCCGTATATTTTCCCCCACCCCCAGTATCTGTCGTGCTGTTTGGACCAGAATCCATGTATATCCCCCACTCTCATTTAAAAATTTTTTTTTTTTTAATTCATTTTTTTTTTTTTTTTTTTTTTTGTCCCAACCTTTGCGCCACCCACGCAGGCAGGGCACCCACGCCGATCATTCCGACACCCTGTCCACA
>JADBJO010000604.1:395000-397500 GCA_016801955.1 Conus betulinus | reverse complement strand
CAAGAGAAAAGAAAAAGAACAAAGAAACCACTTGTCAGAGGGCAGAATATTTGAACTTCCTTCCATTCTGTCTTTTCGAATGTGTCATGTGTGGACCTGTCCGTGCAGTAGTCCTAAGCATCCCTGATATGAACACGGACAGATCAGAACCGCGCAACGATCGCTGGATGTGCCTGGTTGTCTCCCTTGGCAAAGAAATGTCACTTTCACATGGTCGTTGAAAAGGAGAAAAAAAAAAGGCGATAGATGTGTGTGGAAGGACGCTTTGACAAAATGAGATTGAATGTCTTGAGATGGGTATAACACACACACACACACACACACACACACACACACACACACGTGCACGCACGCACGCGCGTGCGCACGCACACACGCGCTCTCTCCCAACAGATCTTGTGTTTGACTACCTGTCTCTTGTATCCAGCTACCGTGTCTGTATGTCATCATGTTTAACAGTATGTAATTGTGCGCCTAGCGTGGCATTGCGGGCATGCGCGCGCGCGCGTGTGTATGTGTCAGTGTGTAATATAGCGCTAGTATGTGTGTGGGTCTTAGCGAGTGTATGGTGTGTGTGTGTGTGTGTGTGTGTGTGTGTGTTGGTTGTGATATTGTGATATTGTGCGAGTGCGCATGTCTATATATCATTGTGTGTGTCTCAGTTTGTAACTGAGAGCGCGCGCGCATGCTCTCACGCGCGTTTGTGTATGATGAGGTTGGGGGACTTGGTGAGAATGTGCATGAAGGGTGGGGAGTGGGGACTGGATTTGAAGGGCTGAACCGAGACTGTTTGACGGTATGTGTGTAGGGGTGAGGGTGAGGGTGGTGGATCAGCATGTCGGGCACCCTGGACTACAGCAAAGCCAACCTGCCACCTAATCTTATCGGCCACAGACCTCACACAATCTGTCAAGTCCAGAAAACCGCTGCCCGTCCCCCTTTTCCTCTCTCCACCCTCTGCTTATACACCCCTTTCCACCTTCCCTTGGCCACCTCCTCTTCCTCCTTCCCGCCGCACCTTCTCCCCTCATCCTCTTCCTCTTATTCCTACATCGAATCCTCCACCACCTGACTCTATATGCTGAACTTTGGAAGGTTAGTTTCATGAAATGCTTCTAGCTCTTTGTTTGAAGACAGACGGTGCAGAAGAACCGTAGAGCCGGACTGCGAGCGTCGAGGCTTCTTTCTGTCAATCACTGGACGTTATTATTTTTGGTGCATGCGGTCAGAAATGATGGGTTACATAAAACAGAGAACATTTTGCTCCTCTTTAACTTTTTAAGACAACCTGTACGTTTTTCCACACCAAAACTTTACACGGATTTTAAAAGAAAGAACCTGAATCACAACTGTGTGTGTGTGTGTGTGTGTGTGTGTGTGTGTGTGTGTGTTGTTATCTGTCTATTTTCTTTCATGAATATCAGGATAGATGTCGGGCTGCGTTAATTCGTGGAGTTCTGTAAAGTCTTTACGATTGGCAGGATCAGGATGTGTCATTGACGGAAATGTGTCACAGACTTCTCACAACCGTAGCGCATTCTGCCACACCAATTTCGTCTTCACTTTGTCCTACCTTTTCGCAGCGTTTTTCTTCTTTCTCCTACCTTTTTCCAATCTTTTTTCTACCTTCTTCCGCTTAACCGTCTTTTCGTGCACGTTCATACCTTTTCCTGTTTGATTTTGTCATTTCCTGCCTTCATCGGACTTTTTCTACTTTTCTTCTTCTTCTTTTTTTTTTTCATGTTCACCCACCCTTTTCTCTCTACCTTTTCTCATTTAAGGTTCTTACCCTTTCATGATTGGAACAGGTAGGAGAAAGAAGGAAAAGTTGCGAAAAGGTAGGACAAGTGAAGACAAATTGGTGCTGGCATCATTTTTGACCGCACGCACGCTTCCTATTACTATTTTTTTCATTACCTTTTTCTGGAAGTCATCCTCATTTTCAATACCTTTGCTTTTATTGCTTTATCCACCTTTCTGTATTTTTTTTTCCCCATGATCTTTTCCTGCTTTTGTCCCCCTTTCTCTGCTTTTCATTGCCTTTTCCTCCTTCTGTTTACCTTTTTCTACTTTTTTTAAAAATGATCTTTTTCTGCTCTTATCCACCGTTTCCCCCTTACATTTCCGTGACCTTTTTTCTGCTTTCATCCTCATTTTTCCTACCTTTTATAGTTTATAGTTTACCTTTGTCGGGTTGTATTTCCCCCCCCCCCCCCCCCCCCCCCCCCCCCCCCCCCCCCCCCCCCCCCCCCCCCCTGTTTTCTTTTGATCATCCTTTCGTGCCTTGATCCACATGTTCCTAAGTTTTCATTACCTTTTCCTGCTTTTTCCAGCATTTTCTACTTTTTCAATACCTTTTCCAGCCTTTTTCTACCTCTGTAATTCTTTTTCCCCGCTGCAAAGAATGAGGTCATCTTTTCTCGCATCAATTTCAAAAAATTGCTTCAGAGTCCGGTGAGCGTTGCCCACAGGTCCTCCTCACCAAGGGATGTTTATCCTG
>JADBJO010000604.1:367500-370000 GCA_016801955.1 Conus betulinus | reverse complement strand
CTCTTATCCGGTAGCCAATCCTAAACGGAACAATGGTGTCACGAAGCTTTGAATAGTGCCGGATCTCTTTGGTCATGACAGATCTTGGTCACTCCGTGCAAACCAAAAACACGCTCCTTCTGTGCGTACATTGGATACAACAACACACGCGCATGTCCAAGCGAAGGCAGTGGACAAGGTATAGGGGTGGGGTAGGGTTCCCTCAGGGACTTGAATGGCGTGGATACAGAGTGCTGGTCATAGTTCAAAGTAAAGCAGCCTGCCGGCAGGTCAGTCGTTCGTCACGTGTCTTGTGTTATAGTGCGTGCTGATTCGAAACGTTCGTCTTCATCTTCTGTTTACCTCACGAGTTACGTTTCTTTCATTTCATCCTTCTATTCTGAATGTTAGTATATTCTAGATGTCTGTTGATTTCTGTTTTTGTTTTTTGCTTTTGTTATCCGGCCACAATGGCAAATTTGTGATATACTTGTATTAACTGCGAACTGTTATTATGGAAACAAGTATAACTGTTTCATTTATGGTGGCTTTAGTTATTTTTTCTTTTTCACCACGAAGATAAACTCTTGCTCTACTATATTATATACAGGATATATTCATATGTAGCCAGTCTTGTTCTATGTTTGGTACGATGCTGATGTATGTCTACTTTGTTGGTAGAGACTGCAGGAAATAGTATCATGATGACACAAATCTAAGGTACTATTTTTGTTGCAATATCTGCAGGAAATGATGCCTTACATATGTTTATCAGCGTATAAAGCACTAATTGTGCCTGATTATAATTTCGGGGAGAATGTCAGTTTTATGATACTGAAAATGTTGCTGAAAATCTTAATTGCATATTTACGGCGGCTATCATTTGGAGGCAACATTATGCAGAGGATTGTCGGAAAGGCCTAATGGATGTTCATTGTTAGGCTAAGTTTGGTTGTGCAAGCTCTTGAGAGTATTTCCAGAAAAGGCCAGTGTTAAAATACATACAGACACATGCGCACGTGCACGCACACACATGCACGCACGCATGCACACACACACACACACACACACACACACACACACACACACACACACACACACACACACACACACACACACACAAGCGGAACAAGGGAAATATTTTAATTTAACTATGTTTTATGAACACGTGAATCAAAAATTTCCATTTTTGCTGCACGTTACCGCGTTGTCGCCGTGTTGGGAGGTGACAGAGTAGCGCTGAACCCTCCTTGAGCCATTTACACTCGCCTTGGATAGTTATCCCCCATCGTCCGTCATTATATCCTTCGGTTAGTGTGGACGTTAAGCGTGAAACTTTACTTAGTCAAGCACTCTTCAGCCCTCCCAAGGCCGTATGATAGGGATTATACGACACACTCTTTGAGCGAGTGTTGGTGTATATCATCAACTTTTTGCACAACGGGCGAGTCATAACAGCTCGCAGGCGTCAAGCACACGCCAACGTCAATATAATCTTTCACATTAAAAAAAAAATAAAAAAAAGTTGAATCGGGACATGTTGACCTCTTTTCAGAGGTCAAGAGATAGCAGTTGTTGGGGGGGTGGGGGGTGGAGAGGGAGTTGGAGGGGATGGATCAAGGGCAAATGGGGCTGGAGTGGGAGCGGGGAGTGGATTGGCGCCGTTTTGTTTACACCTGATCCCTGCGCTGTACAAGCTGGGTGATAAAGTATGAGAAGTGTTTGGCCACTTCTCGCTGTCCGGTCAAGTATAGGGTTTCTTCTGTTCTCTTCCTCCTTTGTTTGGTCACGACGCTGTCATGATGACATGCTTGTGGTGAAGTATGATTTGTTACAGGCTTTCCTTCTTTCGTCTTTTGCGATAAAACTGGATTGTTTACTCTTCTGTCATTAGGCCAATACATCTTAAACCACACGCATGTACTTATGTTTTACATCTATGTAATCTTTGCTTCCCGAATCTCTTTTCTTTCTTGCTTGCTTTCTTCGTTTCTTTCATTCTTCTTTTGACACTCTCGTTCTTTCTTCCTATCTATCATTTTCTCCCTCTCTTTTATTTCTTTCTTTTAGTCTTTCTTCAGTTGCTTACCCATGGAACTACTACTTATAAATGCATTTAGGCTCTTCTTGCCGTTATAACAAAACGTCAAACTGTAAAAGAAAGATGTGTGGACGTTTCCACACCTCTCTCTCCATAAATAAATATTTACATATATTACAGAATAGAGAACGGACTACTTTATTGATTCGTGTGTGTGATCATGCGCATTCGGTTCTCTTTATGAGCACGTGTATGTGTATGTGAATGGATCAGACAGAAATTTAAACGTTGGCCTTTTTTCAGCAAGTACAAGCTCAGGGGAGTGATAGATACTATCAAGATCGTTTTAGTCATCCTACATGTGAAAATCACACCGAATCATTATGCGATTAAAATTTTCAGCGATAAAATCAATCTTTTGAAATTGTCATTTAAGAAAAAAAAGAGATTTTATTCCTTTATACGTGGATAGAAGACATT
>JADBJO010000604.1:360000-362500 GCA_016801955.1 Conus betulinus | reverse complement strand
CACGCGACTTTTTGTTCAACCAACACCTCTTTGGGCATCGCTTCTTCCATTTCAGCATTTGTCTCTTCTCAGAAACCATTCGGTTAAAACCCTGTCTCCTTCCGATTAGGAATTCCCTTTTTTCTAGACTTTTTTTCTCGGAACCTCTTCATGTGTGTTCAAAGTGTTTACCACACTGGGTATCCGAAACATTGTCTCTTTGTATATATCAGGTTTACCTCCCAGATAGATGCGACGCCCATTCCCCTTCCACCGCCACTCTCCCCCCCCCTCGCCCTGGTTCCCTCCGCTAAAGAAGGAAAGAGTACCTCTCGACCATATTTCATTTTCCCTTTTCTTGTGTGTGTGTGTGTGTGTGTGTGTGTGGTGTGTGTGTGTGTGTGTGTGTAATAAAGCACCCTCCGTTCCCTCATCCTATCCCCCCCCCTTTTTTTTTTTTTTTTTTAATTCCCATAATTTTGTGTCGGATCCGGATCAAACAAGGGACCCAGGATCCGCACGACTTGGTGGAGGTCCACGCTCTCCCCAGATCCCGTCTAGCTTAACCATACCTTTAATCCTAAAACGGCCACAGCTAAGGGTAAAAAGAAAAGCAAACAAACAAACAAAACGGGCGCTGTTCTCAACTCCCTGCCCATTGCTCTCTCACAGAGTTTACATTTTCTGCGGGTCTTTGTTGAATTATTTTGCAGTATTTGTTGTGTGTAGAAAAAATTGTTTTGAATATGTGTTCCCATCCGATCACGTTTATCCAGAATCTACTAACAACAGACCGGTTGCCTGCTTTGACTAACCAATCAAACCACCCCCCTTTGATATGTATTACGGATGCTGTTTTTAAAACAGTCTTTCTTTACTCATGCCACGAGGCAATTTTCTAATGGCCATAGGTTTGATGGGTACATGTTTTATGAAGTGGATATGAATAAGGTATTTTGCTAATACAGCAGTAAGAGGTAAACTGACAGGCTGACTATAACTGGAAATCAAATACAACCTGTGTGTGTGCTTTAAATCAATGACTAGCTGATCTAACCAATCTGCCGGAATCAGTAATCTTTTAATGATGCTAACTGCAGATGTCTAGCCCGTAAAATATTGTTATAGCTCTTGAGATGTTTGGAGGTAAACGCAATGTGACAACTTTCGGAAATCGTTACGGTTTTCAATTGTCTGATTTTAGCATATCAGTGATTTAGGGGCAGGAAGTCTTTCGAGGTTTTTTCTTTTTATCAGTCATGAACTAATGTACGACGTTGTTCCAGCTACTTTTGAATAATTGATTTCTCTGTACGTGATTACTTATTCTGTTTGCATACATCTGCCTCTCTCTCTCTCTCTCTCTCTCTCTCTCTCCGTGTATGTGTGTGTGTGTGTGTGTGTGTGTGTGTGCGCGCGCGCGCGCTCGCGCGCGCGCGTGTGTGTGTATTTGTGTGTGTGTGCGTGCGCATAAATCTGCATGCATATGTGTGTATGTGTGTGTGTGTGCGTGTGTGTGTGTGTGTGTGTGTGTGTGTGTGTGTGCGCGCGCGCGCGCGCACAGGCGCGCGTGCGTCCGTGCGTGTATGTGTTTGCACGCGTGCGTGCGCAATCGTGCCTGTATGTATGCGTACTTGCGCGCGCGCATGTGTGTGTATGTGCGTGTGCGTGTATGTGTGAGTGAGAGAGAGAGAGAGAGAGAGAGGGAGGGAGGGGGGGGGCATACACTGATAGGACCTTAGACTGTATGTACGACAGCAGACATGGATATATGCACTTGCGTGCTTGATTGAAAGTATGCTCGCCTTTCGTATAAACCCAGCCGTGCATGTCCGCTTTAAAGTATAAACAGACGGCACTAACACTGTAAAAACTGAGTGAATGGTATATCACTTCTTTAATGCAGCCTAAAGGTGGCGATCCATTATCGGGCGTTGCTGTACGACAGTGTCCGATTTTTAGAGCACCCGATAGAAAATGCAGCCTACAGCATACGTAGTCTGACAGGGATGCAGAATACTCTATTTGGTGTCTAACAAATGCGCACAACAGCCGTTCAAACTATGCATCGCATGAACGCATGAAGGCATCCGCTATATTTTCACCTCATCAATGAGGTTATAATTTTTAGCATATCCATTTATTTGTTTGTCTGTCATCAAGATCACGCAAAAATTGATTCAACTTCAATCTTCCGTAGAGTTCAGTTCATAACAGGTCCTTATCTAAAGTTTTGCTTATGGTGGATGTTATTCAGACGAGGTCAAAAACGTGGAAAACCTTATATTAGACACACTTCACGGCAGTTTTCAGTTCATTAGAACAAAGAAGTTGACGAAGTCTTCTCCCGTAGCCTTTATCCTAGTCGTTTTACAACGTGTAGTGTCATATGGCTTCTGAAAGTTGGCTGAATAATGACAAAAATATTTTCTGATTATTTATGCCTGTAGCCTCGAACGGTCTTTACTTTATTCAAAGAGTAGTGCATAAAGAGGCTGGAGGGAGGATGCAGAACGGACGA
>JADBJO010000604.1:337500-355000 GCA_016801955.1 Conus betulinus | reverse complement strand
TAGAACTCCATGGCATCATCTTTATCGTGCTCTTTGACTTTCTTCACCTTTCTCTCTCTCTCTCTCTCTCTCTCTCTCTCTCTCTATATATATATATATATATATATATATATATATATATATAGTATTTTCATGGCGTTCCTTCGCTATGTTTGGTGTTCTTGTTAGAAATTCCCCCTATGATTTTACTACTTTGAATTTTAAGAGCGCTATATTTGATTTTATGGGAAGTAATAATTAAAATTTGTAAATCATAAAGTACATATCTCAGAGAGAGAGAGAGAGAGAGAGAGAGAGAGAGAGAGAGAGAGAGAGAGAGAGAGAGAGAGAGTTTGAACATACAAAGAGAAGAAAGATACTGACCACTTTCTAACTCCATCCACATCTCAGGTTCATCATCGCCCGGGCTGGGCTGCAAATGGACCATCCCAGTCTGTATGATTGGCTACGCCCTGTACATGGCCGCCAACTTCTACGCCGTCATCTGGCTGATGACCTTGGCCGGCATCATCCTTGGCTTCGGAGCGGCCCCCATGTGGTCAGCCAATGCACCTACCTGACCCAGCTGGGCGTGTGGTACTACTCCCGCCTGACCAAGCAGTCAGAGAGGACGCCGTCATCAACAAATTCTTTGGATTCTTCTTCATGGTCTTCCAGACCAGTGAGTGATGTCTCTGTGCTTTGATGCTTGGATATAGTAGTTGTATGACTGATGAGCATTCTGATCGATACTTTCAACTGTGGTTCATACGGACTTGCATGTGATGTACGTTTACACCTACAGGACAGGAGAGGTGTTTACGCTGCATTTCTTCTGGTTTGTATTCAAACTTAATCTGATCAAAGTTTTCAGTATTACCTGGAAACAAAACCAGTGGCAAGAGTTGTTAAAGTCATTGAACTGCATTCAAACTTTACATCATGGTGCATGCCCAATATTTTTTTTTTCAGTCACTACCCTGAAGAATCTTTGTCGTGTCTTTTTTTTTGGTGAACGTTAGGAAGGTAGGACATTATTTTCTCTGATCTGCACAGATGGCTGATAGACACAGGTTTTATCTCCGCCAGGGTTAAGCCACCTGCTCATCTGCCGTGATGATTGTAAAATCTTTAAAGTGCTAAATGACGAAGAAAACAGAGAAACGGAAAATATTCTTATCTGCCATTTTGTCAGAAAGTGGCTAAATCTATACGACTTGCGTGCTGTGTTGTAGCTGGCCAGTGTATTCTTCCAAAACCCAGTCTCTTTGGATGACTTAAAGGTGTCAATGTCATAAATACATATTTAAAAGAGGTAATTTTCCGAAGCGAAATCTCCATCCGATATCGGCAAAATTCCGCTGAACTTTTATTTTACCACAGCAAATGTTTGAAAAATATTGATCTTGCCCGGATAGCACTACAGCAATACCCATATGCCTGTAAAATAAAAAGTAACTGCATGCCCCGGGCAGACGGCGGTCGGTCCTATTCTTCTACCGTGCTGAGGAGGAAAAGGAACGTCAACAATGTAAACACTGTTCAAAACAGGACGCGCTTCATCCCCCCCCCCCCCCCCCCCCCAAAACAAACAAAAAAAATTGAAATGAATGTAAACCACAAAACGAGAAGAGTTACGAAGTCATATGATTATTTACAAACATGGATAGCTTGACGTTTCCTGATATGATGATAACATTTCAGCACGTTTAAGGTATGGTGAGCACGAATCTCGGTGTGGCACTCCTCTTTGAACAGACAATCTGTATACCTTCTGTTGATTGAAGTACAGTAATGATGTCATTGTGAATGTTTCGACAGGGAAAAAATCTTATTTAATCAACAGATTCCTTTGTCACATCTAATGTGCCTTGTCCAGGTCAGATCTGGGGTAACCTGATCTCCTCCACTGTACTGGAACCCAAGCCAGAGAGCAACGAGACAGAGGAGGACGTGGTGTGTGGCGCAGACTTTGTTCCAAAGGAAGAGGCCAATAACACTGGTTTCAAACAGCCTGAGGATCTGGTATGGATTATGATATATTTTCTAATGCCTTCCAGTTGGACCTTTTCTTGTTGTTTTTTGTCTTTCTGTGTTCTGCGAAAGTATGCAATAGATCGTCACTTTTAAAGTAAACGTACAACAGTCATCTAGAGCTGTGGAGGCTTTCAGAGGTTTTTGATAATAATGATTACAACAAAAACTGTTTTGATTTTTACAGTACGTTGAAATATATGTTTCATTTTCTCCACAGTAAACAACAAGCAGTTTATTTAAAATCATGGATACGTTTTTCTTCCTAACAATTTATGTGTTAAGCAGTGTTCAGTACTGAGCTTTTGTATGCTTTGGTATACGATTTACCATGTATTGTATTCATGTTTTGGAATGTATAGCAAATAATGATGCGTTTTAACGATTTGTTAGTAGCATCAAAATGATGTAAAATGAATCATGTTTGCTATGAAATGTTATGTCACTAGATACTGTTCAGCTAGTGCTTAATTTTTCAACTGTTTTCTTCCCTACAGAACAAGACTTTAAATTATATGAAGGCAATTCCTGTTCAAGAAGCTTCCCCGCTAGAATCCAAGATCATTTCTAGTTGTACTTATACAGGCAGTTTTTGTGCCAACGTCATATCAAAACAGCTGAGTATGTGAACCTGAGGTTAGGTGCACGTGGTCTTCAGTACACAGCTTCGGTCAGAAGCGAACTTTCCCGAGCGTGAACACTCTCCAAATTGGAGTTATTAGCTATAGGACACGACACTGGCATGCAGACGGCCCAGACGCCAACCACTGCTCACTCACACTGCTCATGACACATGCTGTTGGTGTAGTCGCCTGCCTCATGGTCAGCTGGCCCATACTGGCGCAGCAGAGTTTCGCCTGCAGGCACGTTCATGCGCTGCGTCAGAGACAAGGATGACTCGAAGTAAAAGTGACGATGAGGAGGGTTAAGTTGCAAGAGAAGGGAGGTAAGGATAGTCTCCAGACCTGAGAGTAAAGACGCTTTGTATAGCGTCTAGAGGAAAAGCGTCACTGCCGAAATGAACAGCGAGGGAAAGAGACACAAGGCCGAGCCGGGTAAAAATGCTAGTGTAAGCCTATACCTCCATTGTGACTACTTCCATTTTCTCAGAATTAAGAGCGTTGGCAAAATTTGTTTATTTGCAACTTCGCGTTTCTTCTCTCCATCATATCTGTCATGGTTAACTCATTAATAGGGAAAGAAAATATGACGATGTTTACTTTAGACGCAGACCTTCGCCTGCGAATCATAGTGTGTGTGTGTGTGTGTGTGTGTGTGTGTGTGTGCGTGCGTGCGTGCGTGCGTGCGTGCGTGCGTGTGTGTGTGTGTGTGTGTGTATGTGTGTGTGTGTGTGTGTGTGTGCGCGCGCGCGCGCGGGCGCGCGTGTGCGCGCACGCGTTTATGTCTATATGAGACTGTAATCTGCTTCGTGCTCGTTTATTGTGTAGAGTTGAGTTGTACTTGCGGCATTGCAGTATATTACCCTGAGTAGTATACCTTCATTATCACAACAGATATTACAGAGTGAAATATATCAGCTCCTTTCCTTTTTACTACACTCTTTCATGCACCTGCACGTACTTTGCTTCACCTGTGAAGGAGGATTTCTTCCCAACAGAATTTCATGAAGGATAACTCGCTTGCCGTCGTGGACTATTTCACTGACGCTAAATTTACGCCAAGCATGGGACCATGGTTTCTCATCTCATCCGAAATTCGTGCACACGGGCAAACAGTATCTTGCATAGGGTGTTTTCCTCCGACCCTCCATTAGACCTCACGTAATGGTCTGACTCCTAGTATTTCGAACGAAAAAATAAATCGAGGTACAGTGCGCAGCATGCTCTTGGCAAGATGTTAACGGGCCAACGACAATACAGGAATTTTCTATGATAAAAATTCTGTCGGGTAAAAAATACCTGGATAGTTAAACATGAACGTACACTGACTGAACAATAAGACAGTGCCATAGCTGTGGGATGTCAGAACACTGTCATTGCATCGTTTCATGTCCATGGCGGGTTGTGATTCCGGTATGTTGGTTCATGTGAAAGATCTATTGTGACGAGTGTTGTGTCGTTATTGAAAAGAAGATTGCGTGGTTGCGAAAAAAAAGTTCTTTACACACACACACACACACACACACACACACACACACACACACACACACACACACACACTACAGTACATGCAGTATACAGTACAGTACAATATAAAATAATACAATGATATACAGTATGACTAAGGTAAATCCATGCTGTAAAGTGCAACGTAGTACAGTGCAGCACAATATAAACACAATACAGTGCAATTGAATTTAACACAACACGGTACAATTCAACCCTGTGCCGTATAGTAAGAACAATACAGAATATTATTCAGTGCAATTTCCCAGGTCCGAAACCTGTGCATCATCTACCTGGTGTGTGCCGTGGTTGCCATGGCGATCGTCAGCATCTTCCTGGACCCCATCAAGCTGGACAAGGAGACGTCAGTGGAGGACCGGAAGTTGTCCCCCAAACTGTTGGTGGCCACCCTGAAGCACCTGGTCTCCTCTCCGGCCCAGATACTGCTCGTACCCCTCACCATCTACAGCGGCGTGGAACAGGCTTTCATTGGGGGGAGACTACACGCAGGTGAGCTGGGGGTTATGGTTTCCTCTGTGAGTCACTGTGTGTGTGGACCGTTAGTTGGGGTGGAGGAAGTGGGAACGGTGTATCATGGAAAGACGAGGGCTGGAAGGACAAAATGTTACGCGGATTAAGGGGGCGCGGTTTTGTCTTTGTGCTTTTGTTTGTTTATTTGTCGGTCTGCCTCTTTCTACTGTAACCCCCATCTCTTCCCTCTGTGTGTGTGTGTGTGTGTGTGTGTGTGTGTGTGTCCCTTCCAAATGCAGGACAATTTAAGACATTCCTCTTATGACATGCGTCTTTTTTCCTGCTTGTTAAACCAGAAAAAACGATCGTCTTCCGAACACGGATCGCAGGAATATTCTTGAACGACGTCGTTTTGATTCACACAGCAGCACACTTACATCATCCGTTTGATGGAACACATCCTTCCGAAATACTTTTTGTCTATAGCTTGCTCCAGACTTGTGTCGATGTCCGACTGGTGGATTTCTGGATCCCTGCTGTTGCACTCCGATGGATCGGGGTGCGAGCACCGAAGTGTATCCTGAATGGGCGTGGATGTGTATGTATGTGCGTGCGCGCGTATGTGTGCGTGTATGCGTGTGTTTGTGAGAGTGAATGCATGTGTGTACGAGTGCTCGAGTATGAGTGTGTGTTTGTATGTGTGTGTGTGTGTGTGTGTGTGTGTGTGTGTGTGTGTGTGTGTGTGTGTGTGTGTGAGCGCGCGCGCGCAGGTGCGCGTGTGTGTGTGGGCGTGTGTATGTCTGTGTGTGAGTGTGTAAGTTTGAGTGTATGTGAGGGTATGGGTGTGTTCGTATTGAGATGCGTGTATTTGTGTATTTATGTAAGTGCATACGTTTGTGTGTGTGCGCGCGGGCACGCGCGCCGGTATGTGTGTGTGTATGTGCGTGAGTACGCACGCGCGCGCTTGTGTGTGCGCTTGTGTGTATATGTGTATGTGTGCGCGCATATTTTGGTGTGTTAATTATGCTTCTTTGCTTTGAATGAAAAACGTTGGTATTCTGTTCATAATGTTTTCTTAAATGTCAGTACAACTTTGAGTTAATCTGACAATAAATTGGTTTCAGTCAGTCAGTCAGTGTGTGTGTGTGTGTGTGTGTGTGTGTGTGTGTGTGTGTGTGTGTGTGTGTGTGTGTGTGTGTAATCTGACATTAAATGGTTTCAGTCAGTCAGTCAGTGTGTGTGTGTGTGTGTGTGTGTGTGTGTGTGTGTGTGTGAGAAGGATAGCTGTGCTGGTGTGTTGTATGGAGCTCTGAGTGTGTAAACTTTAGCAGAGGTTACTGATAGGGTTGTACTGGGATAGGACTGCGGACTGTGATACTTCGGAGGTGTATTACGAAGCTGTAAAGGACAAAATTAAAATAATATGTTAAAGCACCATTAGATGTCTTCAATAACAAGTTAATAGAAAAGCGATTGGAAAAACGGACACAGACTAAAAACTTCATATTAAACAAAGAAATCAGGAAAAGAAAAAACAGAGAGCCAAAAAAAAATCATGTTTCTAATGCAAACAGGAAACACAGAGGACATAAAATAAAATCGTTTTAGAGGTAAACGGTAAAACTCGCTGAACAAGTTCAAATCACATGTTTAGATGGTAGACAGACAAAGAAAGTGAAAAAAAGTTTAAAATCACATCATCACAAGGCCAGAAAACAAATGGAAAAGGTAAATCATATGTTTAAGAAGTTAAACAAGAAAAGAAAGAGGGAAAGGGTAAAACTACACGTTTAGAAGGTAAAGATAAAAGATTACATATTCACTGGAAAACAAAATATAACAGATCAAACCACATCTATGCCAGCTAAGCTGGAAAATATAGACAAAAAGTCGCATGTTTTGTAACATGAACAAACAAAAAACTAATTTCAAAGGTTTAGACAATAGGCAGGAAAAAAAGAAGCAAAAATGTTGAGACAAGACACAATTGCTTCAGGTTTACTTAAGATGTAACCTCATGAAATGTGTAGAGTGAAAAAATAAATCAAAAACAAACAAAAGTCACAGCGGCAGTTATATATGATAAAAAGGATAGTAAGCAAGTACAACAACAGTTGCTCCTATACTCAGTTAAAGGCACACAACTCTCGTTCAGTATTGTAAATGATGCCAGCTTACCTTGCACGCTTGCAGACAAGAAACACACAAAACACGCAAGGAAATAATAGAAGGCAGTAAAGAAAGACAAAAAGCAAACAAAACAAACACAACGAAAAAGGGTGGCGGATAGAGTCAAAGAGAGTAAAGGAAAAAAAAGAAATTACTATCAAAGAACTTCTGGAATGCAGGGATACAATTTCTACCGGCGAAGCTCCCAACGATTTTATGTATGTATATATTATGTATTGTTTTTATTTATTAACTGACTAATTACATTTGTTGAAAAGAGCAATAGAACAAGCGAAATAATGGCAGAAATTCTATCAAAAACTTTTATGTTTATCAGTCTCTTGTGCACTCTGTCTTCATAAAATTGACATGTACTTCTTCAAAGTGAACCGGGTTTTAGACTAGTCTGTGTGCACTATGCCTGTACACCATGAGGCCACAATGTTCAAGGTTTTAATGACAGGTAGGTATTTCAAATCTTGTATATGGTCTACGAGAAAGAAAAGATGTATTGCCTCAAAGTATGAAGTGCGGATACGAGAGAATATGTTACGGACAGACCAAAGGCTCAATCAGAGGGTGTTACTACATATGGTGCATAGAAAGAAAAACAACAGAGGTAGGATTATTACATCCGCCTAGATATTATGTTTCTACAGGGGTCTGTTTGCTTGCTTTGTTTGTGTTTGTGTTTGGTTTATTTTCCTGCCAGGGAGATAACACGAAAATAACCAAGCCAATGTTAACAAAACTTGGTGGAAAGGTGGAAAGTAGCCTGTGGAGGTACCCGTTAATTTCTGGTGTGGATCTGGATCAAAGGGCGCATCTAAGACCCGTGTAGCAAGATCATTACCAGTTGCCCACCGAACATCCAACAACTACACAATGGCGTTACTGTTTGCCATGGAATACTAACTAACACTTTCTGCTGATGTAAGCGTATTTTTCTTATCACATTACAAAAAGTATACGGGAAGTGATCTTGCTCAATCTCTTACTACTTCCATTAGCGACAAAAAAGATTATATTGTGACTGAAGTCAGCGCTTTCCAAAGTAGCCCCCTTTGGTTAGTTTTCTGTCCGACTTCTAGCACCTGAAGATAACGTTTACTTTGTATTGAACACGAAGTGGAATTTACGGAGTAAGAAGCTAAAAGAGATTTGGTACCTGATTTTTTTCCACACTGTCTTTTGTTAAACTGTGTATGTGTCTGTGTACGCAAATCATTGAATTCTGCCAAACACCTCACGACTGATACTAGTCAAGTTTTCATCTCAACTATTGTGCAATTGTGAACAAACAAAAATTAATGACCGGAACCTGCCATGTGATTTCAGTCCTACGTGAGCTGTACCCTGGGTGTGGCTAACGTGGGCTACATCTTCATCTGTTACGGAGTGGTGGACGCCGCTTGTTCCTTCCTCTTCGGCAGACTGGTGCAGTACGTGGGCCACATTCCCTTCTTCGTCCTGGGTGAGCTGGTTTACCCTCTTCTTTATTGTTATTCTCTCTTTCTTCTCCTTTTACCTTGTCTTTTTCTCTTGCAGCCTCTCTGTCTGTCTGTTTCCCTTTCTTTCATCTTCTTTTTAGCCCATAGATGAGTAGCTTTTCTTTCGTCTCTTTATATTTTCGTTTTGTACTTCTTATCATTCTTTTTCATTGCCGTTCTTTCCTTTTATGATTTTTACACCAATTTATTCATCATCCCATTGTGCAAACATTACTGTATCCTGCTCCAGACATAATTTCCATTTTAAACAGTACACTGACGTAGTACTATAGAGCAGGGTGTTTATTTTGATCCTATCTGTCTGTCTGTCCGCAAGATTTACTCAGAAAGTCTTGAGGGAATCCTGACCAGATGTTGCAAAACCGAGTTTAGGGTCAGTATCTACTTTTGTGAAAAATTCCAAAGTCTCTGAGTGCAGCTGTGGCCAAACGAAGAAGAAATTAGAACTGTTACGAAGAGAGTGTACGGCAAAAAAACATCAACAGTGTCCAAAAGAAAACGCAAATTTCGTTTTACAAGGGTGGATTAACGTTTAGGTTCTGTATCAGTCTTGCTGAAACAGGTTTTCTTCGTATACAAAGCTGTGTTAAGAGACGGTCAAACAACAGAGTTCTTGTCTGAAATGGCATTGGAGTAGCCAAATTGAATTTGTCTTCATTTCAACGAAGGTACAGTGATATCTGGCAGTATTGATAACAAATAATCCTTTTCACCCATTTTGGTGCAGCAGTAATGACACAACGACGTTCGGCATTAAAGTTCCATTCCGAGATTAAACGAAGGGACGTTACGGTTAGACATTCTTCATTTTGATAAGAGAAACCCCGCTATTGATATTAATATTACTATCATTTTCTTTACGAAAAGAGCTGTTGCTCAAAATAACACGGTTACAAGCGTTCGAACACAGCAACTGTTAAACCGTGACAGGGAAGCTTTTCCATGTTGAAACACATGAAAGGTTTACAAACAGCATTAAAAGAGAGGGGATCTTAACTGAAAGATAAATCTAGAGTCAAAGAGAGGGGATCTCGACGCAGAGACAAATCTATTGTAGGCAAAGAAAAAATGTTCCAGAGCGACAAATACTCCAGTAAAAAGAGACTGTTAAGAGAGGGAGTGTCGACGCAGAGACAATTCTAGTTGAGGCTAGGAGAAAAATGTTCTAGAAAATTAATGTCTGGAGAGACGGCATCCTGAGGGGGAGGCAGATCTAGTACAGGCAGTGAGAAAAATCGTCCAGGAAAAAATCTCTTAAAAGAAAAAAAGCGTTTTAGCTGGGAGATGACTGGCACTGGCAGTGGCAAAAAATCTGTAATGAAGACTTTTGACAGGGAAATAAAGTTAGTGCACGCAGAGAGAGAGAAATACCCCCCCCCCACCCCACCCCCCCCCCCCCCCCAAAAAAAATAGAAAAAAAAAAAAAAAAAAAAAAAAAAAAAAAAAAAGAAAAGAAAAGAAGAATAATAATGAAAAATAAAAGTGAAATAAAAATCCCAGAAGAAACGGAGTATTATCGATAAGATAAAGCAGGTACAGGCACAGAGATAAATATTACAGGTAAAATCCCTAAAAAGAATCTAAACCGGGAGATAAATTAAGTACAGTAAAGAGAAAAACGTACCCGAAAAACAAATGGTAGGTACATCTCGCATGGACAAACAGAAACATGCTTGAAAAAGAAAACAGTCTCCAAAGATAGGGAGTTTTAACTAGGAGACAGCTCTAGTACAGGAAGAGAGAAAAACGTCCCTTCCCTCCCCCCTCTTTTCCCTCTCCAAAAAAAAAAATCTTAAAGAGAAGGAAGTCTTCATACGAAGATAATAAACTGTCTTGACGTTTAAAGCAATCACTGAGAGTTTTAATTGAGTCATAATAATTTCGATGTTTTCATTGATAAACGGCCGGTAACTTATGTCAGGTACACATGTGCTTATAAATACGCGTTCGCACGCACGCACGCTCGCACGCACGCACGCACGCACGCACGCGCGCGCGCGCACACACACACACACACACACACTCTCTCTCTCTCTCTCTCTCCTCTCTCTCTCTCTTTTTTACACACACACACACACGCACATTTACGCTTTCACACCCATACACTTCCACATACGCCCACACATGCATGATACATACATACACACTCAAACACACACACTGGCATAGGCGAGGGCGCGCGCTTGTGCGTTTCAAATAGTTCTTGTTTGCTGGTTACATGTGATCCACTTGTAAAGCCTGGGGAGGCAAACTTTAATGTTATTCATTGTATACTGTTTCAGCCTTCTTCGTACACGGCGCCCTGCAAATCATCCTGTTGCTATGGACACCAGACCCGGACAATAAGGTGTACTACTACCTGATAGCGGCTTTTTGGGGAATGGGGGACGCTGTCATACAGACGCAGATTAATGGTACTGTGTGTGTGTGTGTGCGTGCGTGTGTGTGTGTGTGTGTGTGTGTGTGTGTGTGTGTGTGTGTGTGTGTGTGTGTGTGTGTAAATTCTGCCGAACTTTCCAGTTCTCTCCTTTACTTTCCAGCAAACCACGTAGTCCTAAAGTTTCCGTTCCCTTCGGAATTGGTATTCAAAAAGTTTATTAACTTTTGTATTTGGCACTCTCAAAAATGCGAGCTTTGTGGTGCTTTCTATGAATGTAAGAATCTTACATGTTTGAAATCGAAGTCTTTTGTGTTTACTTCAGTTTTTCTGTTATAATCACCTAGAAAGAGGGGAGTAATCACAGCCAGAGGCATCGGTTGATGTTATGCGCTGTGCATAGCGGCATCTTCGGTTGATTTTCTTCTTCATTCAAACACAAATGAATAAAAGGCAATCATTTTGTTTTATTTGTGCCCTTGCTTCATTACTTGAGCAATAAGGACTGTCCGTAACGTCTAGTTACGTCATATGTTGGCGTGGAAATTCGCCACATCTCATACGACCGACTCTATTAATTGAATATTCTAGGAAACCTTGAAGTGACAATGTAGATATGGGTTCCGGGGAACTAAGGAAGGGAAGGGGGTGCGGAACGGAGGAGGGGGGGGGGGGGGGGGGGCGGAGGAAGGAGTGCGGCGGAAAGGGTTCTATCCGACTGCTAGAAGCTACAACACTGATGTTGTTATGTAACTGTGTGATCAAAATGTATGAAAAACATCAGTTTCAGTATTTGGTGCGTATTATACCACTTTTCATTTTATTTATGTACGCGAAAAGAAAAAAAGACCAATTCCAGGGCAGGTGAAGCGTAGTCGGGTGTGGACAGGTACGACACCACTAAAAAACGACAATACCCATTCTTGCGTTTGAGGCATTTAGGGGGGGGGGGGGGGGGGGGGGGGGGGGGGGGTCGAAAAACATTTTAATTCTCGCTTGTTTAGTATTCGTTGTTTCACCCACCCCCATGTCAAGATCCTTCCTCCCCCCATCTCTCTCATGTTATGATTCCTCCTCCCCCTCCATCTCTTTCACACCCTCTCTCTTAAATGTATTTTTCGGGTCACGTGATTGGCTGAGTCCTTTAAATTTTTTTTTTTTTTAGTAATTCAACAGTCAGACGGTTAGCTATGCAATAAACATCAGCAGAGAATACTGCAAACAAACATGTTCCTGCTTTCAGCCCTGTACGGAGCGCTGTTCACAGAGAACACTGAAGCAGCCTTCGCCAACTATCGGCTGTGGGAGTCGACGGGGTTCGTGATGAGCTACGCCTACCAGAACTCCCTGAGGACGGCCTACAAGCTGTACATCTGCCTGGCCTTCCTGGGAACCGGCATGCTGGGATACGCCGTCGTGGAAATCATGGAGAAAAGGAGGCACTCCAACAAAGCAGAGATAACTTCTGACAGCAAGCACTGAGCAGTATTGATATATTCCCCCCCCCCCCCCCCCCCCCCCCCCCCCCCCCCCCGGTTTGGACTGTTGCCCTTCCTGGGGATAAATCCCTGACGATACCTGGAGCAGCTGAAGTGGAAACGTGTGCAGGTGAACGAACATATTGGCCTATTATTGAAGAAGCCTTTTTTCTCTCCCATGAAAGTACTCCACAAAAAAAAGTGTGTATGTGTAGTAAAGGCATTTGTTTTCAGTAATGTCCCAGAACATTACCTGAGATTTGTAGGCGTTTCCAGAAATTCCAAATTTCCATAAATGGTTATAACACACATTCTCACCCACAGCCACATAATCCATTATCAGTTTGTGTGTGTGTGTGTGTGTGTGTGTGTGTGTGTGTGTGTGTGTGTGTGTGTGTGTGTGTGTGTGTGTGTGTGTGTGTGTGTGTGTGTGTGTGTGTGTGTGTGTGTGTGTAAAATTTTCAAACACTGAAATTTCCTTTGCTTTCTCTTCTCAATTTTTTGGCTTTTTCCCCAGTGTTTATGAAGGAAATGTTCTTCCTAATGTTTGTAAACGTTGTCTCATGGGTTTTGTGCGCGTGTAGTAGAAACATAATCTAATTTATATCACAATCTGAATGTAAATAGCACAGCTCTGTCTTTATTCTGTAATTTTGATGTTGAACGTGTTTCAGAAAACAGGGCTGTTCAGACGGTTTTATGTGTCATGAGGAAATATACATGTTCACCAACATTGCCTGTGTATCTGTTTCTGTGTCTGTACATGAAACTGCAGGTCGTTGTAAATTGCACATGAAAGTATAGGAGTCAATAAAAGCAGAGAACAAAATCAGAATCACGATTATGATTACCATAGTGGTCGCATGACGAATCGAATGTTACTCTGAGGTCGAGGTGGTACTGAATGTCATTGTGTTGATTTGTATTGTTCCGGTGTCCATATATGATACGTGACAAACGCTGTCTTCAGCTATGAACAAGTGAGTTATTATTACTGCTCTCAGAGTATCCATCACTGTGTTTTTGAGGGCAGCGGAAAGATGATTGGCGATGCCCATCTCGTTTGAAAATTCCTGGTGCCGTCGGCATATCTTTGTGTCTCTGGATGAGGACAAAGATTTCAAAAGATTACCAGATCTTCATCGTTTGCGCCTGATCTTCTGCGTGCGTGTGTGTAGGCACTGCCAGGTTTGCACAGATATTAACCGGAGAGATCGAAAATAAATCAGCTCCACCTTCAGCCATGAAGCTTTACCTGGGTTCGTTTCTGTGCCCCTTAGATGAGAGCCCAGCATTCTGTCACTCCACTATTGCATCGATCATTTTGTTTATCATTGTCCTAGAGCAGTGAGTTCTAGGGGTGCCTGATGAAAGCTTGAAAAGTGCGGGATCCCCACATGCCTCTTATCAGCAGTCGGGGCAGCAGCGGGGTAATGACCAGTCACGTCCTTCACGTTAACCACCCAGAACTCCCCGATGTTCCTCTCTCTCTCTCTCTCTCTCTCTCTCTCTCTCTCTCTCTCTCTCTCTCTCTCTCTCTCTCTCTCTCTCTCATCTGTTTACGGACAGGGAGTCGTTGGTGTGGCAGATGTCCGTATCTAAGGCAAACTTAATGGCGTTTCATATCTGACAGTAACTGTGGATGGGTGGTCCAGTGAATAAGACACGTCTCGAGAAAGTACTTCATTAAAGGCCTCGGGTCGGCTCTGCGCCATTTGCTGCTAGATTGTTATACTGTGTACGCGTCAATCCCCTCAGGGGCTCAACTTCGGATCCACTCTCTCTTGGTTTACTCGGTAATGTTTCCTCTTCATGGAGCACTCCGGAGTCATCTCCGAGTCATTCATGACTTAGGAACTTTGTAAACGCCGATTGGTATCGTCGACGACGACGGGACTACCATGTTTGAAAGGCCTTCGATCCCGCGTTCGAATCTTACAAGATCCAGAAGTTCTGCAACCCTGTCCATAGTAAGATAGTAGAAGATGAGACGTGCACTGTCGGGCATCCTCCGTCTGCCTATTGAGTGTCATCATAGACACACAGTCTGTTGTTGTACGATCACTTGAAGCAGTTTTAATCTTGTAATTGATTTTTGACGAAATTAAGTTTTTCGTCCAGTCTTCCTTGCAGTGTACAAGATGTGCCAGACTGTGGGTTGAGAGAATGAGGGTTTTTACCTTGTGACTTTTGAGCTATGTAGAACTTCAATTTGATTTGCCATTGTGGATGTATGTTTTGACAGAATTATTGTACTATGCCGTGAAATTATACCGTAGATGATTCTTGAACGCTTCAATGCTTTATGTTTTGGTTGGAATGTGTAACTGTGTTTTGTTCACACTCTGTTTTTTTTTTTCACACACGAACATACTCATATACACATACACACATATTCACGCAAACACACACACACACACACACACACACACACACACACACACACACACACACACACACACACACACACACACACACACACACAGTTTCGCGCATTCGATCTCACAGACATGCAGAGAGACACGAGCGCACCACATGCAAATGTAAACATTCACAATGTATATATTCGGTAGCTCATGTGTGCAGAGAGCAAGAGATACAAACGGACTGAGTGTGACAAAGACTTGAACATGGGACAAAATGGTGTAGAACTAAAAATGTACAGCACAGGAGACGTATATTTAATTGAACACTGTATTTATCACCGAACAGGTGTGCATCAACCCGAAAACAAATTATTTTCATTTAACACTAAGAATGTGCATAACAACTGACACTAATTTATCATGTATACTGATGTCTGGGACAATCATATACAGCTACATCGAACAGTGTACAATACATGATACCATACCTTACCACATCACAATATACTACAACACAGCACACAATATACTGTACCTTTATCAGAACATATTACACCACGTCGTCACATTATACTGAACCACATATCACACTATGTTATAGCAAATCACAGAACACCCTATCGCACTAAAATATTTCACATCATACCATGCCATACCACACTAAACCACATCTCACCACGACACATTGCAGTACACCACACCACATACCACACGTGATGTCAAAACAAAATCATATAACATCACACCATATCGAACCACACCATGTCACATCATACCATACCATGTCATACATACCACATCACACCACCATAATACACCATGTTATATCATAATACACCACATTTTACCAGACACACAACGTGACTCCATACTAAACTAGTATACAGCTCCATGAATAATAACAGATAAAAATGGATCAATCAAAGTATTACCGGTGAATATCAAGCTGGCTCCAAAGAGAACCATTCCACTATAGATGGCATGTTTATCCTTTTGGTCCCAGTGCAAGAGCAGTTTTTATGTAATCATAAGCTATACATAGCTTTTATTGATTTTGAGAAAGCATTTGACTCTGTTTCTAGAAAATTACTCTTGCCAATAGCGAAAAAGAACGGTATCATTACTTCAATGTATTAAAAGTATGTACACTAATATCAAAGCAAGCGTCAGATCTGATGGAAGACCTGAGATATTTTCCTTTCTCAAGCAGGTACCCTGTCCAAAGGAGTGCGTATTACTGGGCGATGTGGTAGGCGAGCAGAATGAAGATATGGTTGTAACAGCTGCTGAAATAGAGTAGAGCTGCAAATACACACAAGCGAGAATAATGATCTGTCCATATTAGAATTCATGGAGAATGAAAAAAAAATATAAGCCCATCATCATCGGTGGGCAACAATCGCATGAGAAGATATATATGAGCACACGTCAGCGTGAACCCATTGTGAACTAATCTTTTAAAGTGTTTGACGTCACTCCGCCAAACAACATGGACAAACGATTCTCCTACATCTTCCTGTCCTGAGATGGTGATGAACTTGATGAAGCCGCCCGAACGGATGTTACAGCAAAATGATCAGACCTTTGGACTCTCTGCTAAAGGTCGCAGGGGTCAATCTCTGGCAGTGCCCGATGGGTGAAGAAAGTCGGTGCCGAGTCATTTTCCGATCCATTTAGTCAATATATGAGTGGATCTGTCGGTGTCTGAGCCCCTGCAATATATGAGTGGATCTGTCGGTGTCTGAGCCCCTGCAATATATGAGTGGATCTGTCGGTGTCTGAGCCCCTGCAATGTATGAGTGGATCTGTCGGTGTCTGAGCCCCTGCAATGTATGAGTGGATCTGTCGGTGTCTGAGCCCCTGCAATGTATGAGTGGATCTGTCGGTGTCTGAGCCCCTGCAAATATATGAGTGGATCTGTCGGTGTCTGAGTCCCTTCCATGAGCATACATGTGCAGAACATGGGATGCATACGTTACACGTTCTGTGATCCATGTCATGCATATGTTTAACATGTCAATGTCACTCATACATCAAACACTCAGTGAAGGATAAACATTCTGTAGTCAATGTCATTCATGCAGCAAATATTCCAAAATCCATGTCATGCAAACAATCCGAAATCCACGTCGGGCATACATTATACATTCTGTTATCCATGTCCGCACTTAAGAAAAAAAATCCCAGACTCTGCCAAGATGTTTTGGGACAGGACATTGGCCATATTGATCGTCCTTGCACTGCCGACAGACATACAGTGATGGACAATCGGACAACAACAACGGCTGTGTTGTGTCTGTCATGTCCAGTATGTGAACCTTTTTCATGGTTTTTTTTTTTTACTACATATCACAATCCAATACAATATCACTTCCATTGTCAGGTAACACATAATTTAGCCGTGCGGACAATTGTAATTTTCACACCCATCATTCTGATTTCATTTACTTGCATACTTTTATATGGAATATAATGGACAACTGAAGTCACAGACACAGCTGTGGATAAACACGCAAAATGGTTCAGCATGTATATTTCTCCATGACACAAACAATCAATGCAGTCCATGTTTTGTTGCAAAAAGACTTATTCAGTGAATCTTTAAAGTTTTCGTTTACTGAATTCACTAACGGAGCTTCAAGGAAATGTCAATCGACACCAAAGTCAGGCCCTTCAACACCAACATCCAGGCAGTTCTATTGTACGGAGCGGAGACCTGGAGAACAACAGTCTCCACCACCAAGAAAATGCAGGTGTTCATCAACAACCGCCTGCGAAAGATTCTTCCTATTCGGTGGCCAGACACCATCACACCATCAACAACAACGAGCTCTGGGAGAGAACAAAAACCAGCTGCCCGCAGAACAGGAAATCAAGAAACGACGTTGGGGCTGGATTGGACATACGCTGCGCGGAAGCATGCAAGCAACATCACCAGACAAGTCCTAACATGGAACCCCCAAGGAAAACGAAAAAGAGGTCGGCCAAG
>JADBJO010000604.1:325000-332500 GCA_016801955.1 Conus betulinus | reverse complement strand
AGAAGACCAGGTGCTTCAGGTGGCCACCAGCAGTTTGGGGGACAACTTCCGGTCCTCCACTGACGTCTCCTTGTCCAGCTTGATGGGGTCCAGGAAGATGCTGACAATTGCCATGGCAACCACGGCACACACCAGGTAGATGATGCACAAGTGGCGGACCTGGGAAAGGGAGATGAAGATAAGCAATGTTATGTAGTATTTCAACGAATTGTACTGTACTGTATTGTATGGCATGGTATTGTATTCATTGTGTCGCATTGCATTGTACTCTATTGTATAATTTTGCTCTGCGTTGCGTTGCATTGTATGTAGTTACGGATAAATTGTAGCTGTGACACTGACTTTGGTATGGATTTGTATGCAGTTGTTTGTTTTAAGAGTGCCTTTTTATGTCAAACACATCAAGAAAGAAAGGAAGAAGGTATTACTTATAGGGTTTAGTTGCCAACTTTTGATCTCCTTTCCCTTCAGCATGTGAGTCTGGCTCTGTGGGTTGGTTCTCCACTGTTGCAAGACACACATGAAGTGAGAGACAACAGTCAACAGTGAGCAGTTCACATGTTTGACAACGGCCATGCGCGTGACCAGCCCCATTCCACGTGACCCCTTCACCTTCTGTCAGTTAGGTGTCAGAAATAGGTGATCTTCGCCCTAGATTTTCTACATCTGACCCAAGCGTCAAATCGGGCTGTGAAGACCTAGAACGCTCATTGTTTTTATTATTAAGCAGAAAACGTTATTTTGGTGCAATGGGACCAAAATAGTGGGTTGGACGTCATTCGATAAAACATTTCCAGTTGATCCTGGCTCTTTAACAAACACCGTAAGAGTAAAGGGATTTTAAAAGAAAAGCAGCTGATTTAAAAACTATATTGTTCAAACTTTGCTTGTTTGGATTGGTTTTTCTCATCTCTTTCTTTGTTATGAATATTAATTTAAGAGGCATGACCAGCTGTATGATTCATCGAATTCTGCGATTTGTATTGTGACTGAGTGGAACAGCTTGCGCTTTAGACCTGTTGATTCCCAGCTTGAGAGGTAAAGGCAGAAGGGGGGGGGGGGGGGGGGGGGGGGGGGAGGAAGGGAGGGGAGGGGGGACGTTCAAAAGGAAAAGAATTGTTTGACGTCACGCCAGGAAGATTGTCACCACTCTCTTGTCGGCCATCTCCACTGGCTTCGCGTATATGGACTTGTCCGTATACACTGATTCCTCCTTTATGACACCAATACTGAAACAAGTGCATCTAAAGATTGTGTACAGCCAAGCGATGACTGTCGAAGTCTGAAATTCAGCCGCTGCTGTACCAACCTAGTACACTCTATTTGTCATTGTGCTATGCTCAAGTTGACATCAAGCGAGAAGAACCGGGAGCGGGAGACTAAAGGACAAGGGGACAGAAGGGGGCTACTCTCAAAAAACGCAGCACGTTAAAATAGAGCAGGGAGATCTCAGCTCCGCACGAATCATGACCACCATCTTTAGAGAGCACGTTGTATCTACGCTCTCCCTATCTGCGTAAGGCTGACGATGAAATCTTTTCCTCCTGGATTGAAACACCCATTTATATTGTCCCTTCGTAATGTGTACTAGCGTCACATATGATATAATTTGCGTTGAAAGTCAGACATCTGGGAAGTCTTAGCTATGAGACCGTTTTCTCAAATTCTCCCATCTTCGTCATTAATTCATTTATCCATCAGCTTTAAATCATGCGCAGGATGGTCTCGAAGTTTAACGGATGTGGTGTAGCGTATATGGACTAGTCCGCACGCAGTGACACCTCACTGATGAAACTGAAACTAAGAACTACCAGGAAGGAAGGAAGAAACCCGTTTCAAAAAAGAAAATTCAGTCAGTGGTGTCAAAGACCTTTGAAAAATCTGCAGTATAACTCGAGACAAGGTTTCATGCTTATCTTTGCTAAGAGAAAACGGTCAGTCGATTGCATGCTTGTGTAACAGAAATATAGACAGTCGGAAAGCAAGAAAACCTGCTGCCCCTTGGCGTTGGGACGGAGATGGTCCGTACCAGATCCTCGGGCTGTTTGTAACCGGTGTTGTTGGCCTCTTCCCCAGGAACAAAGTCTGTGCCACACATCACCTCCTCCTCTGTCTCGTTGCTCTCTGGCTTGGGTTCAGAACAGTGGAGGAGATCACGTTACCCCAGATCTGACCTGGACGAGGCACATTTTAAATGTCTATGTGTACTGTTAACTAGGCCATTTTCTATTTGTCCTGCCTGAACTTTCTTCCAACATTGGACTGAAACTTCATTCCTTTCTTACCCTAAAGTGGCTTAATCCCTCAAAGTCCGGCGCTTGAAGTTCATGGGGAAGCTAATAGGTCAGGCTGCCAACATGCCCTGTTCAGAGCAGACGCTGCATTACCATTGACATTTCAACGGCGGTTACCATGTATCTGCCGACATTAACATATTCAGAACACTACGCATTATATAGATAACTGTCCCGGTCTGAAACGGGGGTAAGTGTCATTATGAACTGAGAGCAGTGAGTGCGACAATCCATGCTCGTGCGACATTGTAAGGAGATGGGACGTGAGGTCACCGCCTGAACAAGGCGTGAAAGACAGCTAAAACTGGCCACTTCTAGTTGAGGAATAAATGATAAGCTTCATAATAATGACGTCCTACAGCGAGCTATTTTGATTGACACTCTTAGTGAGACGAGCGTTTGTCACTTTTTTTTTCAGAACTAGCATCCAGACATCCAGACATCTGCAACAATCCAGACATCTCCTGCCACCGCTGTCCACCACCACCACTACTACTATTACTACTCCTGCTGTTGCTGCTAGTCATGAGAAAAGCACCTCTTGTCACACTAAACCCCCAAAACCCAAAAACAAACAAACAAAACTAACTGAACAGTCTGTCACACAATGAAACTTAACCTTCTGTCACAATTTATGGCACACAACAAATTCAAATAACCATTTTTTCGCATTACACAGCAGTAAAATTCACTCAAAGTCGATTCTCTCTTTGGGATATATTTGAAACGAAAGCAGCCATGTTATTTCTTTCTTGCACTCTTAAACCTCGTCGAAATCATTAAAGTTGATAAAAAGTAAAAGCATCAAATGCTGTCAAAAACTAGACTAAATAAAAAACGACGAAGAAACCAAACAGTGGTAGTCATACTTTTTCACTGGATATATGTTCAGCATACATTATATGCAAAGTGGAGTTCACTATTTATATTTGGACAGTCTTCAGTGTGTGTGTGTGTGTGTGTGTGTGTGTGTGTGTGTGTGTGTGTGTGTGTGTGTGTGTGTGTGTGTGTGTGTGTGTGTCCCGGCTGGTGCTAGCAAGGACAAATTCTATATTTGCAAGTCGAATGAATCCATGTTGTTTACAAATAAGACCAATGATACATTTAAGGGAAGGAGACAGCAGTATAGAAGTTATGTTAGGTGTTAGGTGTTTACAATGGTTCTGAACACACACACACACACACACACACACACACACACACACACACACACACACACACACACACACACAATGGCTCTGAACACACACACACACACACACACACACACACACACACACACACACACACACATACACGCACGCGCGCATGCACACACGCGTGCACCACACACACGCGTGCACCACACACACAAAAAACGACGCACACACACACACACACACACACACACACACACACACACACACACACACACACACACACACACACACACACACACACACACACACACACACACACACACACACACACACACACACACACACACACACACACACACACACAATCACTTTCGGACCGTAAGTACACTTCGTTTTGAAAATCTAACCAAACAATAATCCAAAATGCCCCATCTGTGACACAGTTTCCATATCCAACTGCACTATAGTCTAATGGTACATTTACAGCCACACACATTCAGTGTCCGAGTCAAACAGCTCAAGGCACTAAAGACCCATACCCGTCCCATCAAACCCATCAAACTAGACACAACACCCACTGCTCTGGAAGACCATGAAGAAGAATCCAAAGAACTTGTTGATGACGGCGTCCTCTGACTGCTTGGTCAGGCGGGAGTACCACACGCCCAGCTGGGTCAGGTAGGTGCATTTGGCTGACCACATGGGGGCCGCTCCGAAACCCAAGGATGAGGCCCGCCAAGGTCATCAGCCAGATGACTGCGTGGAAGTTGGCGGCCATGTACACGGCGTAGCCAATCATACAGAGTGGGATGGTCCATTTGCACCCCAGCCGGGCGATGATGAATCTGAATGTGAATGGGTATAGTTTCAGGTTTAGTTTCATGAAGGTGTCGCTGCGTGCGGACTAGTCCATATGCGCTACACCACACCCGCTGACTTTCGAGACTATAGCTGATGGATAAAGAATTAATCACTAAGATGAGAGAACTTAATAAGAAGAGGGTCTCACGGCTACGATTTACCAGATGACTGAAATGTGCATTAGCCCAACGCGCTGGTCAGACCTTGGATAGCTCATACACACATACATACACATACAAGCACTAGCACGCACACACACACACACACACACACACACACACACACACACACACACACACACACACACACACACACCAACGCATACACACCCACACCTATGGATTCTCCACTGTACACGCTTGCATCGCTTTACTGATGCACACTTACCAGAGCACATACGCTTACGGTGAAAACAGGGAGTCCTGAAAGATTAAAAGTCTTATCTCAGTTGATATGCGTTTGGTCATTTTTGTCTGCCATTGGAACCGCCCAGCATGAATCTGTCCCAATCGCTAGGAGCTCGCAGTGTTGGTCTTGAGATTATTCCAGTATTTGTTGGGGTTGGAAAGTGGTCAGTGTATGTCACACACACACACACACACACACACACACACACACACACACACACACACACACACACACAGTGTCCCCTGCCCCTGGGTGTTTTTCTCTCTCTCTCTCTCTCTCTCTCTCTCTCTCTCTCTCTCCCCCTCTCTCTCCTCTCTCTCTCTCTCTCTCTTGTGTGTGTGTGTGTGTGTGTGTGTGTGTGTGTGTGTGTGTGTGTGTGTGTGTGTGTGTGTGTGTGTGTGTGTGACATATGCCCCTGGATTTGTAAACTGCTGATTCACGTCTATTTCTGATGCAGTTATCTAGTAAACTCAAATCAGTTCAGTATATATATCAATTCATCTCTAACAAGGACACCCAAATACCTATAGATATAGTAAGAAAAAAAACCTGGATAACGGATAGGGGAAGGGGAAACAGAGACAGAGACAGAGATGGAGGAACACAGGAAGAGAGGATCAGAGTCTCTGAGGAAAGAGACAGAGACAGAGAGAACAGTGTAAGTACCAGGACATGTAGTGATCAAGAAAGTCCGTACCCTTTTCTGTGAATCGGCTATATTCTCTCCATTTCAGTAAGACATAAGATTAGACTATCAAAAGATGGTTATGGAATGACTACCCCTCGAGTAAGTGATATAATGCGTTTGCTAAGTTGAAAAAGGAAGATTATGGGAATAAGCAAAACTCACACCGCCATGGCTATAATACGTGAGCTATCAACCCCGTCAAAAACAGGGACATTACTGGAATCAGTCATATAACTCACCTTGATCATTCAAAACAAGAAGATCCTGGAAATCGACAATACACCTCTTTGTTAGGGATGCAAATCCCATATCGAGAAGATTCCGTAAATCGACATTACTTGCCACTCACTTGGGCAAAAAGATGCAGGAGACGATGAAGGCGGCGTAGATGGCGGACAGACTGTAGGCGCCCACGCCGTCCTCCTTGTTTGAGGGAAGTCTGTAGTCTGCACAAGGACTTGAAGGCCGTGAACAGGAACAGGAACCCCATGCTCACCACCAGCACGTTCTTGAAGATCTGTTGGGAGGGAATACCACAAACAGAAACATACTGAACACAAAATTAAACGGCCGTAGGCTCGTTTTACACTTTTTCTTTGAAAAAAAAATCTTAAAACCAGAAAGAAGAAACAGTGTGCTTCTGAAGAAATGGGCAAGTCCTCCCACCCCCATCCCCCTTTTATACACCTCCCCCCCCCCCCCCCCCCTATTTCTTTTCAGGAAACTTTAAAACATCATAGATTATTTTCTGAGAACACTATTCTTTTGTTCGATCGGAAAAGTAAAGAGCATTAAAAAAAAAAAAAGATTATTTTTGTTTTACGAAACGGAAAAGCTAACCAACCAGAGGGCATATACATCTAAGGTTGGAGACATTTAGAAAATGAGAGCAGATGAGGATTGTCTGTAAGGCATGAAGAAGTTGTTCACGAGACACTGAACAGGTGTCCTATGGATGCTGAGAATATATTGTGAGATTGTGGTATGAATGTGACACGTATAGATCTGCACATTAGTTTTTGCTTTTAATACAACGCAACTGCCATATCTTTGCTCTCTTTACTTAATAATTATTATTCCACTATTCACCCCCTCCCCACCCCACCCCCTACCCCCCTCTCATCCCCTTGGGAAAAAAAGCTACAATACCATGACAAAATTACCATGAACGTGCAATATATAATTCATTTTTGTCAAAATACAATCGTATCTGATGTCTGCCTATGAAGAAAAATGCAAAACATCAACCCATATTTTGCACATTTGGAGTAATTTTGCTCAACAGATGGTGGATCCTCCCTTCTTCATCCGGATCCGCACCACAAAACCGTACCAGAATGCAGTAACTTCATTCTTTGGCCTCATTACATCTTTTAACCATTTTTTTTTTTTTAGATCACTTTTATAGTTTGTGCGTAATTTTGCTGACAGACAGATACACCAACACACATGGGTGAAAATGTCATCTCCCTGGAGGAGGCAATTGTTCGCAGAGAGAAGACCTGTCACAATGGAGCGCGGATGCTTGCGTGGATTATGTTGTGTATAGTTTGACAGGTTGTTGAATGCCCATGACAGATGTAACATAGAAATGCTTGAAACGTGTCAGACGTGTGACACTGCAGGCTGTGACATTTTCTGTCGGTTTCCCGTAAGTAGATCATTGTTGCACAGCAATGTCAGCCGTTTAAAAAGCTCGTGAGCCATTCATGTAGTTTCATGCATAAAAAAGCTTTTGTGCCGTCTGTTTAATGACATCAAGTGGACATACACACCGGCATTAAAACGAAGCAAGCAAGCATGCAGGTGTATATACACAAAGGTGTATGTTCAGTCACGTGCACAATATTACATCTATGTATACGTCTCTCTCTCTCTCTCTCTCTCTCTCTCTCTCTCTCTCTCTCTCTCTCTCTCTCCTCTCTCCTTCTCTCTCTCTCTCTCTCTCTCTCTCTCTCACGTATACACACACACGCGCGCGTGCACTACGTAGTCATTAAAACATTTTCGAGAAAGAAAAAAAAAAAACATGTTGAAGTGGCTTTGAAATCGCTCCTCCGTAAGATCAGATGAATAAAAATCACATCAGGTAGGATATTTCTGAACAAGA
>JADBJO010000604.1:317500-320000 GCA_016801955.1 Conus betulinus | reverse complement strand
GGGGGGCAGGGGCAGGCAGAGCGATGGGGAACCTAAATCAATCATTACTCGTCATAGACGATGTTCTTCTATTCTCCCAATATCACACACACACACACACACACACACACACACACACACACACGCGCGCGCGCGCGCGCGCGTTTGCACATATTTGCACACATACACATGCACATGTATGCACCTACACCACCGACTCCGATCCCACCCAAACTATAATGCCGTTTGACTAAGGGGCTCATAACAAAATATTGCTAGATGGATATCACCATTTCCTTTTGTCAGCCCCTGTTACAACTACTAAGAGTGCCACATTTACTATCTTCTTCCGTACCAGTAGTCGTTGAGTACAGCTGAGTACATGTTCATAGCTTATCTAAGTGCACTGGCCAAAACCCTAGACATGGGTTTTCAGATCTACTCACTTGTTTTTTATGCTGACCATCTCCCATCCCTCTCTATCCCCCCACCCCCACCCCCTACCCGTCTGCTGCTAAACCCCAATAATGACACAGAAAACCTGCCTACTATTTTTGGTAAGTTCGGAAAATTAAAATAAACACCAAACACAGCTCCAATTGTAACGACTACATCACCCCTTCAATTCCGGAATTGATAGCATATCAACTCACGTGACATTGTTACGTAGCCTTCTATCTCACTTTGAATTTCCATATGTCCCTTTCGTTCTTCACTTGGCATGATAGAGAAACATTTGGTAAATAAGATAGGAGTGAAAAGAATTGGAAGTGGGAGGTGAAGTGGTGGAAGGGAGATAAGGGGTGGGTAGGTGGGGGAGTGGTTGTAGTGTAGATAGATCGTGTGGGAAGGAGAAGGACAGAGAAGCATTCAGAAGAATGGGGGAGGAGAGGTGTGCGTGCGCGTGTGTGAGTGAGGGGGGGGGGGGGGGGGAGGGGGGGGTACAGGAAGAGAGGTGCAGAGAAAGGTGATGGGGGAGGGGGGGGGGGGGGGGTCTGTCAAATATTTTATGGGCTGTTTTGATGCTGGACTCTTCTTCGGATACATGCATTTAAATCTTTTCTGCGATTGAGGCCTGTAAACAATGTACCCAAACTGGCACGCACACACACACACACACACACACGCGCACACACACACACATATATATATATATATATATTGAATTATAAACAAAGCTTGCTCTTATGTCTCAGATTATAGAAATAGGGGGGGTGATAAGCCTTCATATCTGCAGTGGTAGATGATTCTGCCTAACTGACAGTATGTGCTTAAGTGGGTGAATGGGGAATAAATAAATGCTTCTCAAAATGAACCTTCAGCAAGCTTATAGTCTCCAAAGCGGGAGACCATCTCCAATGGGGAGAAAGCTCACTAACATTATAACTCCTGGTCAGATACGGTATTTCGAAACCTGATTGTTTCTCAGTCAGTGACCGCGGAAAGTGGTAATTTGACTCCTCTGCCTTTTCAGTTTTAAGAAGAATGCTATACCAGAAAAAGGCTGTGTGCAATACCATAGTATGTTTGAGTTTTCAAAAAACTAACCTAAGGTGCCACCTAAGAAGCAAAAGAAAATCATGAAAGAGCAAAACAAGCTACATTTTCTTGTGAAAAGTAGAAAATATAAAAAGATATCCTCTTAAGACACAAGTGCTGAGGGCCAGTTCTCGGAATGAATCTGCAGGGGACTAAATTACAATGACACAATAAATTCCAAGGATAAGTACTGAGCACCATTCCAGCAACTTACAGAGCAGCTAGGTGTTGCAATGACTGCAAGAAGAAACATTGAATTATAAACAAAGCTTGCTCTTACGTCGTCTCAGATTATAGAAATAGGGGGGTGATAAGCCTTATATCTGCAGTGGGTAGTGATTCTGCCTAACTGACAGTATGTGCTTGAGTGGGTGTGAATGGGGAATAAATAAATGCTTCTCAAAATGAACCTTCAGCAAGCTTATAGTCTCCAAAGCGGGAGACCATCTCCAATGGGGAGAAAGCTCACTAACATATATAACTCCTGGTCAGATACCGGTATTTCGAAACCTGATTGTTCTCCTCTATAATCTGAGACATAAGAGCAAGCTTTGTTTATAATTCAATGTTTCTTGCAGTCATTGCAACACCTAGCTGCTCTGTAAGTTGCTGGAATGGTGCTCAGTACTTATCCTTGGAATTATTGTGTCATTGTAATTTAGTCCCCTGCGGATTCATTCCGAGAACTGGCCCTCAGCACTTGTGTCTTAAGAGGATATCTTTTATATTTTCTACTTTTCACAAGAAAATGTAGCTGTTTTGCTCTTCATGATTTTCTTTTGCTTCTTAGGTGGCACCTTTAGGTTAGTTTTTTGAAAACTCAAACATACTATGGTATTGCACACAGCCTTTTTCTGGTATAGCATTCTTCTTAAAACCGAAAAGGCAGAGGAGTCAAATTACCACTTTCCGCGGTCACTGAGGAGAAACAATCAGGTTTCGAAATACCGGTATCTGACCAGGAGTTATATGTTAGTGAGCT
>JADBJO010000604.1:292500-312500 GCA_016801955.1 Conus betulinus | reverse complement strand
AAGATAATGAGATCGTAAAAAGAGGAGGGGAAGGGGGGGGGGGGGGGGCAGAAGAGAGGGGGGGTTGTGGGTGGGGGGGGGGCAGATGGTGGAGGTGGGGGGTATGCGGGTATATATATATATATATATATATATATATATATATATATATATATATATATATAAGTGTAGTGGACAGAGGTTTGAAACCTTTTTCGCTTTTGATCGCAATTATATGTATTTGGTCCACTAGTGTTTGTGTCCAGTTGGGCAGGACATTATTTCATATTTTCACTACGGCACAGAAGGCTAAGGAAGAAAGTGCTGTTGTGTCCGCTATGGACGAGGACAAAGTTTTTGCTAAATATTTACAGCGAGGTAAGGTAGGTGACTTGGAGGGACAGGCTCTGCTGGACTATGTTGACGAATGTATTGCCCAGGACATGGAAAGAGAGGAAAGAATGCGGTTGAAAGAATTTCAGTTGAAAGTGAAGGAAGAAGAGATAACTAAAAGAGAGAGGTACAGATACAAGAGAAGAGGTACTGAAAGAGAGCAAATACATATGCAAGAGGAAACTGAAAGAATTCAAGTGATGGAGGAAACTAAAAGAATACAGTTTCAACTGTCTTCTCAACAGGGTGTTGTCTCAGGACAGGGCAACGACAGTCAGGGTTCTGGTTTGCCCAGTCTAACGTCCCTCGTCCTACCTTTCCTGAGCTGCCCCCTTTCAAAGAAAGGACTAATGACATAGACAGTTATTTGTTTCGCTTTGAAACCCATGCTCGTTCCCTAGGGTGGTCTGAGAGTGTGTGGGTTACATGCCTGTCTGCATTGCTGGAGGGCTCCGCGTTAACTCTCTTTCACAGTATTGCAGAGAATAATGTTGTGTCATACGAGCTTCTGAAAGAGAGCTTGTTGAAAAAAAAAAACCCACTGTACTCTGGATGGTTTTTTCGGCAGCGTTTTCGTGAGGCTAAGTCTGGCTCAGATGAACCTTTCGAGGCCTTTGCAGTCGAGCTTAGGCGTTTGTTTGACGGGTCTTTTTCCAAAGATTGACAAGTCTTTTGAAGGTCTGGTGGATCTTATTTTGCGTGAATAGTTTTTGGAGTGTGTCTCTAAGGACTTTACTACTTTTCTGTGTGAAAAGGATGAGAAAACTTTTGGTGATATGATCAAGTCTGCTGAATCATACAGACGTGCTCATCCTTCTAAGGTGCTTTCCAGGAAAGCTGATGTTGACAATTTTGCTTCTGTTGGGCACGGAACTCCTGGTCAACGTGACAGAAATCCATATCCTGTTCAGTCTGATAGAATTCCATACCGTGGTCAACCTGCTAAAGCCCCTTATCAGTCTGACAGAGGAAACAGATACTCTACTTTTCAAAACGGTGGCAACTACTCTGATTTCTCAGCTGGTCGTGGAAATAACTTTGGTAGTAGCTGTTATCCTGGTCGTGGTAACCGTCTGAACCCGCGTTCCTCAGCTGGTCGAGGAAATAATTTTGGTGGTAACCGTTACCGTGGTCGTGGTGCCCGTCATGTCTCTGGTAGTAAGAGTTCCTCAGGAAATGCTTCTGATCAGTCTACTAGTGTTGTGTGTTTTTCTTTTAAAGAAGACAGGACATGTCGCTGCTAAGTGTCCATAGAAGTCTGGTAGAAACTCCTGTAGAATTTGTAACCTTACCCACCCAGATAAATGTCCTTTTGTGGTTGGTAACTCTACTGTTGTCGAAAAATCGTCTGACAGTAAACAACCTAGTGCTTATTGTTCTGTTCTGGATATTCGTTTTGCTTGTTTAGCTGCTGGTGAGTTCACAGGCAAGTTACATTTGGAGTCCAGTTCTGTTCTGCGTGATACTGGTGCTACCATTTGTGGCGTTCGCAAGCGGTTAGCTTCTGACAGTCAAATGATAGGAAGCACAGTGATGTGTGTTTTCTTTTGGTGGCCGTGTAGGTGAGTTTCCACTGGCTACGGTATCAGTCAGTTGTCCTTATTTCGTGGGCGATTTGACTTGTTGTGTCTTGGATAGCCCTGTCGCAGATCTCATTGTGGGTAATGTGCCGGGAGTTTCTGTGAGCGGTGAGTTGAGTGATGTGTCTAGCCAGCCTGTCTCTTTAGCCGCCGTTACGATGGCTAGTGCCAAGCACGTTGTGGCCAAAAAGCGTTTTTGTGTCAGATCCCTGATGATCTGAACATTGCCCGTTCTGACCTTGTTTAGAAACAGAAATATGGTGAATCATTAAAGTCTTGTTTCCAGTTAACGTCTTCTGATGAGGTGAAAAGGTTAGGTACAACTACCTTTTACTACTACTTGTCTGATGGAGCTCTGTACAGGCAATTTGTCAAAAATTATATCTTTTTTGATCAGGTTGTTGTTCCTGTTGAACTTCGCGCATGATGGTACAGACAAGCAACCCACAAATGGACAGCCGAGTAGACAATGCTAATCCCGGAGAAGAGGTCCTGGATGACCACGTAAAAGGACCATACTGGTGACGACACTTCTACCTGTGTAATGATGGACTGACGACAGTGAGCTTTAGATTTTCTTGACTGGCCAAGAGTCCGTCAGGATACCACTGCGTCCTCTGTCCAGAGGCAGAGACGAAGATGATGAGGCTGCAAGGACAGATGCAACAGTGGAATTATCAGACTGCCGGACTCTCCGGTAAAGTTCTTCGCAGGGTCGAATCTTGAAAGTGTTTGACGGGCGAAGAAAGATGGAGCAGAGCTTTTTTCAACCCCCATTAAGTCAACGTGTGACTCGACCGGCGAGTGTCTGCACCCATCCACGTGCATATACGTGCAGAACATAAATAGCACAATTTGTAATCCATGCTCTACACATGTTAAACATTCTGCAATCCATGTCATTCATATATTAAACATTCTGTAATTCGTGTCATGTGTACGTTAAACGTTCTGTAATCAATGCGATTCATACGTTCAAAAATCTGCAATTCGTGTCATACGTACATTAAACATTCAATGCTCTATGTCATGCGTACGTAAAACATTCTGAAATCAGTATCATTCATATGTTAAACATTTTGTCATCCACGCCATGCACACATGAAACATTTTGCAGTCCATCTTATTCAGAACCACAAAGATACCCCCAGACTACCCCGGTAAGTTTTTAGGAGGAAATGGACTATAATAATTTTCTTTCCTCTGCCAACTGATACACAGCGATGGACATTCCAACAGCTACAACAGGTATGAAGATAATGTCATATCCAGTCTGCGAGCGATTTCACTACTTATGGTACAACTGAAAAAAAAAACGCAATGCAATACAATACTGCATCTACACTGAAGTATCACATAAATCGTCAAGTACACAGTTGTCACAAGCACACTCGTGATTCTCTTTCTGTGCTGCTTTTATTTGGCTGCACTTATTTGTAATTTTATGTGGCATTAAACAAACTTAAATCCTACTTACAGACGCAGATACGGATATAGGCCTACATATAACGGTGTAAAATATGCATAATTCTCTATGCAAATGATCCAAATAATTCCTGTTTCGCTTAAACCTCACATCTTCTACTACGAGACAGTTGCCGTTGTTTTCCTGAATTGTGCTGATTTTGCTTCTCTTCAGTTCAGCCTTTCACAGTCTTAACAGCCTTTTCTACGCGACAGCTTCACAATATTCTTTTCAAAGTCTTCACACACTTCTTCGATCCAATGACCTTTGCCTTCCTCAGTTCTTGACTGATCCTGTTGTTTTATGGCACTGTGTTTCTCCTGTCATTTCTCTTATTGTGCTGATTTAAACTCCTTCTGTGTCACACATTTCCAGGATACTGCTGGTTGAAAATGAACCTGATCACAACAACAAAGAAGATCGAAATGTGCTAACAGTAGAGAATTTGCCATATGGAGATGACCTTCCAAGACCGAGTCGTAGTAGCAGTGAAGTCTCTGAAGTGCGAAAAAGGCCACAGGCATTGACAACATCCCTGAAGAACTGTTGGCGGAAACACAGCTACTGACATCCTAGCTGCCATCTGCTTCGAAATCTGGCATACTGACGAGTGGCCCATGCCATTAACGTAATCACTAATCGCATCCTTCCCAAGGAAGAAAATCTCCAACGCTGCCAGAACTACTGCTCTATCAGTCTGATCAGCTACGCAAGCAAACAAACTAACGTTCAGAATCATTTTCAGAAACATCTATGCCCTGGCAGGCATTGAAACAGAACTCGTCAAGAATGATGAAAGGCTAAACGGGGCATGACACGTTATGACATGGTAATCAGCCAAGGAGACTGTGCTCACAGGCAGCAACAACACAATTATCAACACTGATGTATCTGTTCATACACAGAAACTGGGAACTGTTTAACAAGTTCCTGCCTGGGATCCATCATTAGCAATGAGAAATCCAACAAAGAAAATCCTCCATAGGGTAGCGAACACAACACCAGGACAGAAACCTGTAGTGAAGGATAATAACATCGCCATGAAACACGAGATCAGACTCCTGTGTGCCTTGGTATATTCCATCTCCTTGTATACACGTGAGACGTGGACCGTCATCGCAGATCTTGAAAGAACCTAAATCACTGAAATAAGTTGAGAGCTAAAATACGAAACATCAAATATACTGATCACATCACCAGAAAAAAAAGTGCACCAAACTATCAAGATGGACCCGCAAACATACTAAGTTTGTTCACCTCAGTTAACGAAAGAAACTGGTATTGGTATGGCCATGTAATAAAATCCAGAAGTCACGTTAAAACATTCGTCCAGGGAACAGCTGATGGAGGGAAACGGAGGAGAAGACAGGAACAACAATGGACTGACAACACCGCAGAACAGAGAGGGAAACTACTGCGTGTTATCTGAGATGAGAGGTGATCTCTGCTTTGTGAGATTGCTTCTTTTTCTCCATGATTTCTACGACGAAATACCCTACCATGCCGGCGCCTAGGAACACAAGACATATGTAGAGCTTGTGTGTGGTCTTCAGGGAGTTCTGGTAGGGCGTAGCTCATCATGAATCCTGCCGATTCCCACAGACGATGGTTGGCAAAGGCTGCTTCCGTGTTCTCTGTGAATAGCACTCCGTATAAAGCTGAAAGCAGAAATGACATTCTTCATGAATGAGTAACTGATGATTGTTGCACAACGAACCAGCCACATGGCATGTAGTTGTTTTCGGCTATGTTAGGACTAAACCACAGAAAACCCTCATCCCAAACGATGACTAATTGCATAAAAGTCCACAGCACTTCGCAAATCACTTAGCCTATTACACATAGTATATTTAAATCCAAGACAGACAGATGACCGCAGAAAGAACCCAGTCTCTGACTCAGATTCTTTTCTTTAAACAATCATTGTAATAGTCGGTACAAACAAGATAAATATTTGTCTTTAAATTTCGAGGTCAGATAAAAAAAAACTCTGATTTTGTACTGCTGTTTTTTTTTTCAGCCCACCATAAATCGAAACCTTCTCTGGCGGCTCGGCTCTTGTCATGACATCTTCTCCCTAAAACCGCTCCACGGAAAACACGTCCCACCTAAACACTGTCAACAAATCGTAAAAAATCTGTCAAGATGAAAAAAAATAGCTAAGAAAGGAAGTATTACAGCAGTCCTGGTGGGTAAATCAGGAACTATTCAGAAAAACGTGCGTGCGTTTGAACCCAACTGTGCGTCCACTTCAAACGTTGGCGAGTCACTCTAGCAGTGTCAAAGCATGCAATGCACTGTATAAAATAGTTTGTATCACCGAGAACCCCCGTCACAGCCACGCCTCCCCTTGAATAGTTATCTCCTTTATCTAAGCTTCCTCGGATAAAATCTGACATTATCGGCCAAAGAACCAAGAAGGGCAGTAAGTTTGCTCCACTAATAAGAAAGGACAGACACACAACGACATATGCTTTTTTTTCAATCATCGTCTACTAATGTTCTGTCCTTGCGGACCATTCTCCTGTCAGGTCTAGAAACTCTGATGACATTTCTCTGGTGGTTGTTTACGACGTGCCAGCTTTTTGTTTGTTACCTGGCAATTAAGTGGTGAAATTGTACTTGCCGTCCACGGTGGGCACCAGCCGTCCATTTTGCAGCCTTTCGCCTCCATGGCTTTTCAAAGTACTTTTTGTGGCATTGTAGTGTTTTTTGTTGTTGTTGTATACTTAGCATTTGCTTTTTTTTCAGTCTGGCAGTGGCAAACTAAGGAGAATGCCAGGTGCTGTCAGCACCATCTGATTCCATTTGCCCTAGGACGACAGCAGGTCAGCTACTATGTCAAGACCGCTAGTATCGTTCCCTTTTCAGAATGCTTTTTTTTGGTTCTGTTTTTTTTTTTTTTTTTTTTTTTCGTGTTCGATGATCTGACTTATCGTCTGATCACTTTTTGTTTTGCTTGAGTGGATCTGACAGGCCTTAAAAGACGCTGTGGGGTTGGCTGGGCTACAATGATGAACGCGTGAAAGTATGTGCCTTTTTAAAAAAAACAACAAACAAACATGTAAGTGAAAACGAAAATGTGAAAATGACTGCACACAACGCATATAGGGTCAAAAGAAGCAATGTTCCCATCCATGACGATACCGTCCGATTCCGAGGAATGAGTAAAACAACTTTCCTAAATGCAAACACATTTTGTCAATATTTTGTACATCAAACGTATAAGATTTGCGCATAAAACGGTTCATAAAATCCCTTCGCATTGTCTGAGCACGGCATAACTGTATTGAAGTTATTGAATGTCAAACATCATAGATTAAAGAGCAAAGAGAAGGGAATGCATGTAGGGTTTGTTGCAAAACATATACAAGGATTGAAAGACATGACAGAATACACACACAGACACACGCGCATACACACAGACACGCGCATACACACACGCATGCAGAGAGAGAGAGAGAGAGAGAGAGAGAGAGAGTGACAGGCCTGACACAACGTTCTCACAATGCAGTGAGCTCATGTGCAGATATAGAGCGTGTGACACACTAACACACATACGTAATTACAAATGCATGCAGACAGGGGATGGGGGCGGGGGGGGGGGGGGGGGGGGGGAGAAGAGAGAGCTGCCTGACATAACGTCCTCACAAGGCAGGGTGACGACGTGCAGACATAGAGAAGGCACACTATAAGGGGCAGCTGACGCAATTTTCTTGACATTTATCATGTTCAAACCCAAACATCGAGGTCCCTGTTCTCTCAGTTCAATATCGTTTGGAAACTGAGTAAAATTACAAGTTCTAAAATTGCTTAAATCGCAAGCACTGTACGTTGGAACGAAACCATCAAAAAAGTCAACTCTGCGAAGAATTTAAGGAACTGAACTAATCTTTAAGACAACAAATGTTGGCAATTTCCTAGTTTAAAAGTAACCGCCCACCCCCACCCCCTATGTCCTCTGTGTGTCGACTGGCGTCCCTTGGAAAAGAAACAACCATTCTGCCCATGGGTTAAAACTAGAAGTCGAGCGAGTAATACAGAATAAAACAAATGGGTCTTACGAAGAAAAGCCTTTTTGGCTTTGTGAGCGCCAATCAATCATTTTGACGAGGCGGGGAATGGAGGGGGGGGGGGGGGGGGGGAGAATGGGGGGCTCAGAACCTTGCCCAAGTTACTTCTGATGTCTGTCATGGTTGAAATTTGCTTTTTTTTTTTTTTACTAATTCCCCCACAAAAGAATTCATTTTCGTGTCTTCACAAAGTCATAATTTTGAGAAATAATTGTGTTAACAAGCCGATGACAAAACCAAACCGCAATCTTTCCACAGAAAGAGATACATATCAGAAACCGATAAGAGAACATTGCAGTTTGATTGAGAGGAATGGCATTGCCCTTTGGCTTTTACAGGGCACAGCGGAATGCGTATAGTGAGAGCGGGTGGAAGAACAGGTGAGGGTGGCAAATGTTCTCCTCAAGGTCCTGTGACAAGTAAAAGGAGCATGGAAGCGTGGCGTGCCAAGATTACTCATGAACAATCTGTTTGCAATTAATGAAAGTAACCGTAATACACTTTAAGATCATGTAAAGGTATGTGCGTTTTGGTAGATTTGAGCAGACCTGTTGGATTTTTGAAAGACTGCGCAAATGTTCCGTCATGGAGTGACAATTTGCCTGTTTTCAGAACGTCATCTGTGATACTTGATATACTAATAACGGCCAGCAGTTGTGTTTGAAACTGTACGTCTTTGTTTAAAGGAAAGCATCTTCACAAACTCATCTTTATCTCGCTCTCTTTCTGTTTCCTTAAACACACAAATCTCTCTCTGGCACACGTGCGTTCACACACACACACACACGACGCGAGCACGCGCACATTTATTTTCGCAACCACTCAAATACACGCACGCATATACACACATACACAAACACATAAACACACACATGCACACACAAAAAAAACAGTAAGTCTCTTTCCAAGGAGTGCATTAGCATACATGCTTTTACACAACACAACACAGCACACACACACACACACACACACACACACACACACACACACACACACACACACGCACACACAGATACTGTACCGTTAGTCTGGGTTTGTATAACAGCAGCCCCCATTCCCCAAAAAGCAGCGATCAGGTAAAAGTGCACCTGATGGTCTGGATCTGGTTTCCATAGCAACAGGATGATTTGCAGGGCGCCGTGTACTAAAAGGGCTGAAAAAAGTACAATAGAGAGCAGTTAGGATAGTCTCCCTTTCCTTTCGTGGCAAAAAACAAGACGAGCGAATATTTCAAATACGTATGCTTCCCGACCGTGTGTGCCCGTATGATTGCGCGCGCGCATGTGCGTGTTTGTGTATGTGCGCGCGCGCGTATGTGTGTATATAAGAGAGAGAGAGAGAGAGAGAGAGAGAGAGAGAGAGAGAGAGAGAGAGAGAGAGAGAGAGAGAGAGAACGGATACGGAGAATTGATTTCTTGAGGTATTTGATCCCATTGTTCATACGGAATAATTAGGTGGAGGAGGGGGGGGGGGGGGGGGGTAAAATTACATACATAATCATGTGAAATAAACATGAAAAAAGACATCAATATTCTTCATGAGAAGAAAGTGTAATACGATAAGAGGGTTGGAGAAATTCGATTTCTTTTTTACTTACTAACCGGGCAAGTGAATAAAAAAAAAAAATCCGTTAGCCCGCCCAAGTTTTTACTAGCCCAAGATTTCAAATACATTGCTTTTCGTTTATTTATGGGGTAGCAAGACCCAAAATAAGAGGCAAACCAGGTTCAACAGATTAGCAAGGAAGTCCCATACAAGTAGCCCTTCTTTTTCTCATTGCGTGATGCTAATGTGAGACTCACAACGGAATCATGTGCGTGCGTGCATGCGTGCGCGTGTGCATGTGTGTGTAGGCCTCTCTGTGTGTGTGTGTGTGTGTGTGTGTGTGTGTGTGTGTGTGTGTGTGTGTGTGTACGCGCGCGCGCGCGCGTGTGCTTCAGTGTGGACGTGGACGACAACGCTTCTAGTCCGTTTCTTACCATTTAAATCGGGCGCCTCTCCCCGGCGTTTGCTTACTGCTCTGAAACTTTATTCTATTGCAGCTCTAGACATTTCTCACATTGTAATTACGTTGAAACGAAGTGTTCTGACGCTAAGTCAGTAATTTGGCGACGACATACCTGCGTAGCTCAATGGCAAATAAGATGTGGCTGGCCAACATCGATTAGAAGCTGCGACACATCTAGAAGTAGGCCTAACTGTGTTTGTGGAGCCAGCAGGATTGTTCTTACTAGACCTGCATCGTGCGCATGAAGTGAAAACGACGAAGTCCATGGCCCTTTCAGACAAATAGTAAACGCAAATTTTCAGAAATTCTTTGAGAAAAAAAATTATCGGTACAGACAGCAATTTTTCGCTACGCAGTGTTGAAATCCACTTGCACTTGCCTCGGCTGATCGGGCCACTGAATTTGTCCAGCCCTGGACACATGAACTACGCAATAATGCTCATGAAGTTTCCATGGGTATACCGTTAGCGCCAGTAAGGGTCAATTTCACACGTTAGAATGCATCCACATCAGGATTTCCGTTCTCGCCAGCTGGACCATGGAAACGGTTGTTCTGTCTTCAAACTGACCCTGAAATTGTCCATCATTTTCTGCATAGTTTGTCCAAACTAGTCATTGTTTCGTCACGTCACGTGTGGTGTTTTGTTGGCCACTGTCTTACTGAACCGAATAACCTGTTGAAGATAGTGTGTTTGTTTTCAGATAGTGTGTTTTTCGTTTCAGAGTGTGTGTGTTTTTGTGTTTACTCGTTTCATGCTCACTGTCCACATGTTAAACATCCCTTCATCCGCATCATAAACGCTTCTCTCCCTGGCACCGCTATATTCAAGTGGCAGTTCTCTGTCAGGGCAGACTGGCTATATCTGTATACCATCGTGCACATTTTGTCACACAACGGTCACTGATGCTTTTCTGCTGTAAAACAGACCTGAAGGAACTGGGAGAAAGACAGCCGCTAGTGGAGAGAGAGAGAGAGAGAGAGAGAGAGAGAGAGAGAGAGAGAGAGGGAGAAGAGAGAGAGAGAGAGAGAGAGAGAGAGAGAGAGAGAGCACTGTGTGTGAATCTGTGCGCGCGAACGTGGGAGAGTATGCGTGCTTAGGGACACACGTAAATACCTGACATAATCTGCATGCTTGTATCAGTTGTGTCTTATAATTGGAGATCCGCCCCAGTAAAGAGGCTTTAAGTTGACACTCTCAGCCTTTAACCATTTTTGCCTGGAACATTTTTTGTTCTTCGTCTATTCTAGATTCACATCACACATTATGTTCCATGCCTTCGTAGACTTTCTCTGGAACATTTTTGTCTTTGTTTGTATTAGATTCACCTCCCAGTTCAGAGTCCGAACCTCTTAGAACTTGTTTCATCATGAACATGTTTCTCTTTGTTCATACCAGATTCGCCTCGCCATTAAAACTAACTTCCTTAAATTCTTTTCTGGAACACTCTGTTTTTGTCTATGCTTGATTCACCACCCAGTTATGAGTTTCTAATTGAGATTTGCGTTTGCCCACCTGTTTCTTTATTTGGTCTTTTCACTCGTTTTTGGTTTTGTTTTGTTTTCCTTTTTTTTTTTAATTTTCCTTTGGTCTGTAAAACATTCACATCCCAGTTAAAAATTTCAGCCTCTATAGACTTTTTTGGTCTCAGACAGAGTTTTTTTTTTTTCTGAAGATTTGCCTCCAAATCATGACCCCCTTTCCTTGACAATTCGTTGCATCTTTTTTTTTTATTATTTGTGTCTTTGTCTAATAACAACATTCATCTCCTACTGTTCAAAGATTTTTTCTGTGTTTTTCCTTTTGCTGTATTATAATTTTCAATCAACACTGGAACCACCTCTCAGCTGATGCTGACCCTTTTTCTTTGTTAACTTTTTCTCTGGAACTTTTTTTTTGAAATTGTGTTTTGCTTCCCAAGTGAGGATCCTTCTCCTTGGATTTCTTCTGAAACATTTTATTTTCCCCTTGTAGATTCAGATCCCACTTAAGACGCCCTTTTTTTTTTTTTTGTCTCTTTTACATTCTATCTCTCCTAATTGATAAACTATTCCGCTCAATTAAGACAATTTTGAAGCGTTTTTGATGACATTTTTAAAACTCGAAGAGGCATTCAATTAGCATGAAATAAATGAAACAAAAAGGGACGTGGGCAATGAAAATAAAGATAAAGAGGCAAAGAAAAACAGGAGGATTAAACGAAAGAAGGTGATGCAGCTCACCCAGGACGAAGAAGGGAATGTGGCCCACATACTGCACCAGTCTGCCGAAGAGGAAAGAACAAGCGGCACTGACCACTCCATAGGAGATGAAGATGTAGCCCACACTGGCCACGCCCAGGGTGCAGCTCACGTAGGACTGAAACCAAGTGGCAAGATTTCCCAAGAGTAAACCATGTTGTTAACTTAAACGTCTTTGATGATTCTCAGAAGATTTTAAAAAAGAAAAACAGAACAACTGTCAACAATCAGGTTCTTCTTTCTTTTTTAAAAATCTTCTGAGAATCCTGAAAGACACGTATTATTTTTTTTTTACAGAAGATCTACGGTCAAATATCTGTTTTATTTAGATTAAACGGCTTCCATGTATAGCGTAGCGAGATGGACCTGTCTGCACTCTGTAACTTTCGTCCTTGACGAAGCTCAGATCATTTTCATAAGAGTTATTAAACACTGGAATTGAAAACCCATTGAGAAGACAGAGGAAGATCAAGAACAGAGCAAAGTATTAGGCGCCTTTCGATCCTAAGATCTTTTTCAAACACTCAACAATACATGACAGATATAACAAATATTCAGGCTTTTCTCAGCGTGTTTCAGGGGGCGGGAGGTTGACTTCTAAAGACTCTGGGGTCGAAAAACGTCGTACATTTAATCTTAACCTTGTTCCTGTCTTTTATTCTCGGTAGGTTTTCATTCCGTTTCAAAAATCCTGTTCACCCATTTCAATCCGTTTGTTCTACATTTCTGTACGGGCAGAGTTCACGTGAGACCGATCACACATATGAAGGTTTTGAAAACACAGTCCCTGCCATTGCTTTATATTTGTTGGTCTGCTTCTGGATTTTGTTGCAGTTTTTCTTTGTCTCTCGATCTTCTATGAAGAAGATAAGTAGACAACAAAAAAAAAAAAGAAATAAGCGAATGCGTTTTCTGGGGCACCCCCTTGTAGGAATGCCGAGGGTTCTGTCACTACGCTGTATAGAGTGTTCTCGCTTTTTAAAAAGTTCTTTGCGAGTGATTTCAACTTTCTTAGAAATATTTCCGTTTCTGCCATTTTGTTTTGTTATTTTTCTTCACCGTCATCTTCTATTTTCTCTCTTTGTGGCAATTCTTAAGACTTTGTTCCTATAAGTCTTATTATACGGTTTTTTAAACTCCATCATAAGCCATCTTTTTTATGATAATCTAGAGATCAAGTATGACACTGTAAATATTGTCCAGAGTAGAAACCAGCTATACATTTTGCCGTGTGGAACTGCCAAGATGGTATTTTGTATGCATTTTTTGGGCATTGAATGTTATTTCAGTGTTGGTGTTTTCATTCTTTTTCTTTATAAACTGTCAGTGAAAAACAAGATGAATGGCTGACGCCCTGAGAATGATCTGAATTATCTTATTTATCTACTTCATGATGCCAATTGTTGAGCCACCATGTTATTGATTCATTTATATGTAGACACTGACTTCGTTTTTTCCTTTTATCGGCATGGGACATTTTATTTCTATCTTGTGACAGTTCTGTAAAGGCTCTGTGTGTTCGGCTGGGCTACAATCATAAAACTATATATAAAATTAATTTCAAAGAGTATTTATAAGGTTCCGCCGAGAAACGTTGACAAACGAATCACAAGATAAACTACGATGCGTTTCGACTTCTCAGGTCTTCTTCAGGCAGGATACACAACACTCAGGACAACGAAATTGAACGAGCAATCACTTATCTTCATTCAATTCGGCACAAGATGGGTGTTGAAAGGTTTTCAAACACACACACACACACACACACACACACACACACACACACACACACACACACACACGCTGACAGGGGGGGGGGGGGGGGGGGGGGACACCACACTCAACCAGCTCACCTGCGAGTAATCTCCCCCGATAAAGCCTTGCATTAGGCCGCTGTAGATGGTGAGGGGTACGAGCAGTATCTGGGCCGGAGAGAAGAAGACCAGGTGCTTCAGGGTGGCCACCAGCAGTTTGGGGGACAACTTCCGGTCCTCCTCCACTGACGTCTCCTTGTCCAGCTTGATGGGGTCCAGGAAGATGCTGACGATCGCCATGGCAACCACGGCACACACCAGGTAGATGATGCACAAGTTGCGGACCTGGGAAAGAGAGATGAAGGTAAGCAGTGTTGTGTGGTATCGTGCTGTGCTACTTTGTATTGCACTACATTTCCCACATTGTACTTAAACTGTTTCGTACTGTACTGTGTAGTAGTCTACTGAATTGTAAAATACTGTGATAATGTTGTGTTGTACTGTGTTGTATCGTGTTGCACTGCACTGTATTTACTGTGCCAAACTGCACAGCACAGTGCTGTACTGTGTTGTATCACTGTATTATACGTAGTGTGCAGCCCTAGATCGTATAGTATTGTGATATTGTCCTCTATTAAATCCATGTTTTTGTACTACACTTCACTCTATAGAATAGTACTGTATTGCATTGTATTCTCTACTGCATTGTACTGTATTCACTGTGCTATATTATATTACAATGAACTGCAATGCATCGTGTAGTACTGGATTCCTCATTGTGCATTGTGTTGAACTGCTCTGTATCACATTATAAACAACAATATATACTTGTACTGCATTCTGTTCTATAGTATTGTATTTACTGCTTTCTATTGTACTGTGTTAAACCGTACACTATTGCATTATACTGTTTTATATAATCTTGACTGTATTGTGATACATTTTTCAACCGTTGTAATGAATTTTTTTTTTGTAACAATCCAACAGTTTCACCTACGAGAACAGTAAAACGTAGACAATAACAAATCATTCAAATGAACACAACATAACGGAATCAAAACACATGGACATAAACATTTCAAGAGCTTGTGTTCTGACATCAGAACAGTGTACCGTCTTAGTACCTGCTGTTTTTTTTCAGTCTGGATACGTTCTAATTTAATCACCAGCGTGGACTTTGTTTTTCACTGAATTTTTACCATGGCAAAAACTCCTTTATTGTCGTTGGTTCTTTAACGTTTGCAAACAGCATGCTGCACACCGGACCTCGGCTTACGGTTTCTTCTCAAAGACTAGGACTATTACGTAAAGTCGGGTGAAAAAAAAAAAAAGGGGGGGGGGGGGGGGGGGGGGGGGGGAAGCCTCCCGCTCCGTGTGAAACTCGAATCATGAACTTGAAATCGTCTGTCCACAATATTGTACTTTTGTGGACACTGACAGTCAGCGAGCACCACATTGGAAAGCGTAGGGTTTCGGGTTGAGCTTTCCGTGAAAGCCGCAGATCATTGGAAAGACGAAGTCTCAGGCACAGGGGTCCTTTTCCTAACTGACTTGCCAGGCATCCACTACCTGCTGAGAAGAGCACAAGTCAGGTAGGCCAACTAGCTTGTCGTACACCTTGAAAAGGTCTTCATAAGAGGCTGTTCTATCACAAACTTGCAGAGAGCGAACGCTCACAGATTTGGTCGGATAAAGCGTGTTGAGGAAGCACGGTCTCAATGAACAAAAACTGGCCATTGACTCAGACAACCGGGGAAGTAGTGGCGCAGTACTGCCCTTTCTGGCAAACAGCATCAGAGGATGTGCTGCCTCCTATGAACAGCACAGGACAGCAAAGGTCCAGAGAGCACATGAGCTTCACGAGTCCTTGACCATCTTCTCCTTGTCTTCAGGGCCTGCAGACTTGAAGCGGTGACTTCGTGCCGACATCGGACTGATCAGCCATAGTCGGACACAACGCATCCAGTCCTCTTCCATGTGATGTCCTTGGTCATCATTGACTACGACGGACGAACAACAACACTACCCATATAAGCTTTTGTCCCCAAAGTAGGAAAAGAATAATTCTACATGAAATGTCATAGTGTACAAAACTTCTTTAATTTTTGCTGAGCGCGTATATGTTTTCATGATAATGCTCTTGCGTAAATCTTGAAATTATTATGAAAACAAGTAGAGTACATTTATTTGGTTTGTTAATGAGCAGAACTGTATTAGCACATTATTTTTCTTCACACCCAGTATGTAGATAATCCAAAGGTTGGAAAACAGTCAGGGCTAGGTTTGTTTACGTCCTTGTGATTCAGTGATTCTTGTCTTTTTTCTTTCATTTTCTTAGCATGATATGACAAACTCGACTGACATTACAGTTACTTTCTAATACAACATTGGCACAATCTGTTCTTGTTTTTCGAATAAAGTATGCTAGCTTTGCACAATAAGAACAAAGAAAAGCTCGGCCAGAAATACAGTTAAACACACCAAATGCGTTGGGAAGAGAATGCAGTACGTTGGAAGCTCTTCATTGCTGGTTAGTAAGAAAAGTGAAATCAGTTTCAAATTGTGCGTGCGTGCGTGCGTGGGCGCGCGTGCGCTCGAGCGCCTGTGTGTGTGTGCGTGCGTGCGTGCGTGCGTGTGTGTCATATCAGCGACCTTTTCAAAAGGCTATAGAACTCAAGACACAGATTTTTTTTTATAGCTATTACTTTGAAAACCGTCAATCAAAAACATGTTCTTAAAAGAGACACACAAACAAAAAGCGCGAGGAAAACTTTTACAAGACATTGGGACAGAAAAAGTCCATACCAGATCCTCAGGCTGCTTAAAACCTGTGCTGCTGGCCTCTTCCTTAGGAACAAAGTCTGCGCCACATACTACCTCCTCCTCAGTCTGGTTACTTTCTTGCTTGGGTTTCAGTACGATGGAGGAGATCAGGTTACCCCAGATCTGGCCTGGACAGGAAGCAACGATTGTGGTTAAGTCTGTTGTTTATGAACTTAACATTTTCGTGCTGTATCTAAGCTTTTTACAATGACATCATTGCTAGTGAGTCGGGGGGGGAAACTATACAGATTAAATTTTTGTTCAAAGAGGAACGAGGCTTGGAATTCTTTGCTTGCCGCACATTAACGTATTATGCTTACGTCTTCAAATTCTATCTTTACTGTGCTGGGCAGATACATAGTAGGGAAAACAAGTGGAAGTCATAGGCGGCAGCAGTCAGAGTGGGTCAGCTCAGTTGTTAAATAGCCCAAAGACTGTCAGCGCATCAATCTTGACAGCAGCTAAGAATTGCGGACAGCACTGTTTACTTTGATTTGCACCTCGAATGACCAAATGATCATACGCTAACAAAATATGTAGTATGGGAAATATGTGCCGTCTAACCTTTCATCCGCCAATACCAATTTCTGGGCAACTTGATAGAAAAAAGGGTGGAGAAAGAAAACTGGAATGAAAAAGACAGCGATATAGTTATTGCTAGCCCCGTAACTAGAAACGAATGAAGGTATCGATGTCTGTCTTGAGGAAAACAGAAAACTGATATCATGAATAATTAGGAATAATCAAGCTATCTGTGGCATTATTCTATCAGATTAGTTCTTTTTCTCAGTTTGTATATGGCATACGATCTTTCTGGGTGGAAGCCTTGGCGTGTACCTGTGCTGTATTGTGTGAACGTGCACACTTCAGTACCTGTCTAAGTCAACAAGGCTGTAATCATCGATCATACAGTTTGCACATCAGTGCACACGACAACCACAGCTCACCATACGCGGCTCATTGCCAACCAACTAGACATCAAAATACAGAGATACCACTCACTGGTCTGGAAGACCATGAAGAAGAATCCAAAGAATTTGTTGATGACGGCGTCCTCAGACTGCTTGGTCAGGTCGGAGTACCACACGCCCAGCTGGGTCAGGTAGGTGCATTTGGCTGACCACATGGGGGCCGCTCCGAAGCCAAGGATGAGGCCCGCCAAGGTCATCAGCCAGATGACGGCGTGTAAGTTGGCGGCCATGTACAGGGCGTAGCCAATCATACAGACTGGGATGGTCCATTTGCAGCCCAGCCGGGCGATGATGAATCTGAGATGTGAACGGGGCATCAAAACAATAGAGCTTTTCTCTCTGAGCGTGTTCACGCTCTTCTTCTCACCCCCATCTCTACCACTGTCTGTCTATCTCTCTGAGAGAAATGTTTCATGATTTTTAAATAGTTTTCCATTTCAAGTGAAATCTGATATGCTCTCTCAAATCAAAATAGTCAAAATCTACATCTTGACACCTCTTTTAACAGGAGTACCAAATACAGTAAAAAGGACACTATAGGGATTCAGAGAGAGAGAGAGAGAGAGAGAGAGAGAGAGAGAGAGAGAGAGAGAGAGAGAGAGAGAATCAAACTGTGACAGAGACTAGCACGGGCACTGGAGTATACTGAGAGTCAAGACATGTCGTTCATAGCCAGCAGACCACTAGGACCATATAAGGCCTGGAATGCGCCGAGAACAAGAAAGTCAAAACCATCCTGCAAAATCAGAGCATACTCCTTCTGTGAAGACTTGGGGTCGGGTCTGGAACGAATGCATTAGAAATAGAACACGTACACCTCCTCATTACAAAATCGACACGATCAGTCAGTTTGTATCCTTTTTTTCATTTGTTTTCTTTCTTTTTTTTTTTTTTTTGGGGGGGGGGGGTGTTTACACTATTCCACTTCCTTGCCCCCTCCCACCCCCTCTCTATCCTCATTCCCCCTCCACCCTCATCACCCAGTCCAGTGGCATTGATCCTGAACTGCTCATTTCGGCTGTCCTTTATATTGCCACACCTATCTACGTCTCATCACAGTTCCAGCATTGGTAATCCATCTGGAATAATCCCCATCAAATCGCCATCACGCACCCCGACAGAGGAGATACTGCACTGCTTGCGAGTCACTTCAGTGATATTAAATGATACCTGCACCAATTCAACATATGCTGGACACCACCCGCTAAAGATGACAGTCACTGCTTTGTGGCGGAGCCAGCATGAATGAGCGTGTCTCTCAGGAGGGCGCCACCACATCTATCCAATGATAGTCCTCATGAACTTGCCAGTTCCGACGACTTTGAAACGAATTCACCACGGGCATGGAGCTGAATGGAAAATCGAAACTGAGGTCAACACGAGAGAAGACATACACGATCACAGAATTTGATCTTTTTTCTTTCTTTTTTTCTCTCTCTCTCTTTTTTTTTTTTTTTTTTTTTTTTTTTAGAGAAAGATCGGTGAGAATGTCATCGGTGGCGAGCTGCGCGAAGAGCGAGCAGGTTTCAAACCTTATCACTTATGCGCGGAGCAAATCTCCACTTTCAGACGCATCATGAAAATGTGCCAAAGAGTAACAGACTCCTCTTGCAAACAGCTTTACTGATTTTTGTGAAGCTTTTGACAATATCTACATACCTTCCTTGTACAGAATGCTTTTGTCTTATGGTTCTCTCGATAAAGCTGTCAATGGCATTGAACTTATATTTCTTGATTCCCGCCGCTCTGTGAAATGTTGGCACGGCTTCGGTTGTTGGTTCTCTATGTTCACTGATGTGCGTCAGGGCTGCATTCTTTCACAAATCCTTTTGGCAGAGGTATTTGCCTGGATCCTGAAGAATGCAACTTCCAACTGAGGCATTAACTGGCATGAAGGCCATACTGTTGGATCTGGACTTTGCCGACAACAATGCAGCGACGTCAGGCAGTACACCGCGTCAGAATGAATTATTGAATGCTATCGGAGGAGTTGCACGAGAGCTAAGGTCTGGGCATCAGCAGAAAGAAGACGAAGACATGATGCCAGGAGACCATCCACCACTAACAGACGTATTCATAGCACACAATATTGATGTCGTCGAAGATTTCACGTACCTGGGAAGCTGAGAACGTTGCCTGAGAGATGTCGAAGAAAAGAAGCATGATTTTTAAAAAAAAAAATTCGACCTGCTTTACAAAGATCCTGGGCTTACAGTGGACAGACTTCATCATCAACGAGGGAGTCCAGAAGCACTCAGATCAAACTCTAGTGCCCTCCATCACGTGCAAAAGGCGCTTGAATTGGCTGGGTCATGTAGCTTGTCTATTCTCTCATTCCCCCTTCCCTTGCCCCCCCTCCGCAAAATCCTTAGAAAGAAGACGCGGAGGACGGCCGACCATTCAGCGTGACTGACAAATCATGCACAGGAGCTGAAGCAGCGTCAGAACGCTGACCGCTGACTATCCCAGTGGACAATGATGACCATCTCGTGCATCGGACAATGCAGGAGCTTCTAAGTAACTAAGTGAGAATGTGAGTGGGTGGTGACGATTATACCACGAAGTTGTATTCTGATTTTAAAGTACATGACAGCGCAGTACTCTGCGCTATTTCTCATAACACATTCCGGCATCAACCAGTTTCGAGAGATTCAGACACTTGCAGTGCTGGTCAGGACAGTTGAGCCCATAGCACATTCAACGCTGGGTAGGAGC
>JADBJO010000604.1:282500-287500 GCA_016801955.1 Conus betulinus | reverse complement strand
CCGTACTTATAATCTGTTCATTGTGACAGACCGTAATTACAATTTGTTCAATGTGTGACAGACCGTAATTATAATCTGTTCATTGTGACAGACCGTAATTACAATTTGTTCATTGCGTGACAGACCGTAAGTATAATCTGTTCATTGTGTGACAAACCGTAATTATAATCTGTTGATTGTATGACAGACCGTAAGTAAATATGTTGATTGTGTGACAGACCGTAATTATAATCTGTTCATTGTGTGACATACCGTAATTATAATCTGTTCATTGAGTGACATACTGTAAATATCTGCTCACTGCGTGACAGACCGTAAATATAATCTGTTCATTGTGTGACACACTGTAATTATAATCTGTTCATTGCGTGACAGACCCTAATTATAATCTGTTCATTGCGTGACAGACCGTACTTATAATCTGTTCATTGCGTGACAGACCGTAAGTATAATCTGTTCATTGTGTGACAGACCGTAATTATAATCTGTTCATTGCGTGACAGACCATAATTATAATCTGTTCATTGTGTGACAGACCGTACTTATAATCTGTTCATTGTGTGACAGACCGTATTTATAATCTGTTCATTGCGTGACAGACTGTATTTATAATCTGTTCATTGCGTGACAGACCGTAATTATAATCTGTTCACAGTATGGCAGACCGTAATTATAATCTGTTCATTGTATGTCAGACCGTAATTATAATCTGTTCATAGTGTGACAGACCGTAATCATAATCTGTTCATTTTGTGAAAGACTGTAATTATAATCAGTTCAATGTGTGACATACCGTAATTATAATCTGTTCATTGTGTGACAGACCGTAATTATAATCAGTTCATTGTGTGACAGACCGTTCTTATAATATGTTCATTGTGTGACAGACCGTACTTATAATCTGTTCATTGTGACAGACCGTAATTACAATTTGTTCAATGTGTGACAGACCGTAATTATAATCTGTTCATTGTGACAGACCGTAATTACAATTTGTTCAGTGTGTGACAGACCGTAATTATAATCTATTCATTGTGACAGACCGTACTTATAATCTGTTCATTGTGTGACAAACCGTAATCATAATCTATTCATTGTGACAGACCATAATCATAATCTGTTCATTGTGTGACAGACTGTAATTATAATCTATTCATTGAGACAGACCGTAATCATAATCTGTTTATTGTGTGACAGACTGTAATTATAATCTGTTCATTATGTGACAGGCCGTAATTGTAATCTGTTCATGTGTGACAGACCGTGATTATAATATGTTCATTGTGTGACAGGCCGTAATTATAATCTATTTATTGTGACAGACCATAATCATAATCTGTTCATTGTGTGACAGACCGTAATTATAATCTATTCATTGTGATAGACCGTAGGCCTAATCATAATCTGTTCCTTGTGTGACAGACCGTAAATATAATATTTCATTGTGACAGACCGTAATTGTAATCTGTTCATTGTTCGACAGGCCGTAATTGTAATCTGTTTGTTACTGTCGGAAATTGAAAACATGGTCTGTCTCTTGCTGCGGCCAGACTGTAAATATGACACGGTTATCTATTTGAAAGATCTGAAACGGCTGTGAACATGGCCAGACTGCATGTCCATTAACGGGGCATTGTAAATAAACGATCTTCTCGTCGGTTTTATCAGGGAGGATTTGGGGGGGGGGGGGGGAGGGGGGGGGGGGGGGGGGGGAGGAGGGGGGGGAGCGGTAATGGTTATCGCTGAGTACACAGACCATCGTCTTCGTCGGCTCCCAACGGATTTACTACCACTAGTTCTGTTAAAATCGACGGGGGACTCCAACCTTGTACATTTACCATACTGTCAGAGTGTGATTTTGCTTGTTTGTTGGAGAGCAAAAATAATGATTTTTTTATCAGTGACCCCACTTGCTAGCAGGCTAAGACCAAAGACCACGAAAGATACTACGACGGCCGACTGCAGTGTTGTGTCTTTTTAGAGAATGAAGAGCGCCTCTCTCTGAACCGGTGTCGGAACCAAAAGCGTATGGCGTAGGCTTAATATGACGTAAAACGTATTGATTCAAAACTGCAATTACACGCAAAGTGACGGATTTGAAATTTTGACCATGTTGCATACGCTACTTAAAAGTCATTAATGAATCACTTTTTTTCCCCTTCTTTGCCGGTCCTAGCAAAATAAACCGGTTCCTGGAATCAACATTTAGAGAAAAATTCTGTGTTCTACTTTCAAAGTGGTATGTCACCGATAATTTCCAGTAAATGTGATCACTGCTTCCGTTTCTGACGATTAAAAAAAAATGTATAGTCACAACTCAGTCGACAACACAGGTCATCCTCAGCATTCAGCGAGACGAGGAGACAAAGGTTACATTCTGAGAAAATAATAAACAACAAATATACAATTGATCAACTAAGTGATCAACTAACGACAAAAGAATGGAATGTCGTGGTACCCGAACTACTGACATCTCTAAGGGACCAGACTGTGCCGACACTGCCAGGAATTCTACTTAATTTTTCGTTCTCGGGTTTAAAAAAAAAGGCAAATAATAACATCAACAATGATAATAATCATAATAGTAATAATAATAATAATAGTAATAATGTGCATATAAAAGACAACACACGAGGCGATTTGCTTAAATAATCATCGAAGATGAGCAGCTTACAGAGAACGCAGTTTTCTACCGTTTCGTTCCCAGATAGCAGATTACATTAAAAAAAAAAAAAAAAAAAAAAAAAAAGACCGGAAATAAATTTATTCAATACCCCCCCCCCCCCCCCCCCCCCCCCCTCAACAAGCAACAAACAAAAACAGCAGACAGAAGACAGAAACAGTACATACTGAGCACAAAAAAAATACATTTCTTCTAAGTTTTATTTAAAAAAAAAAAAAAAAAGAAAGAAACGCTTATTTCTCCAAGAAACACAGTCTGTCCCCGATACAACCTGCTCCCAAAGTTGAAAAGGTGAATCTGTGTGTGTGTGTGTGTGTGTGTGTGTGTGTGTGTGTGTGTGTGTGTGCGTGCGTGTGTGTGGTGTACGCATGCACGCACAAAAAGGGGTAAAGATAAATCCACAACATTATACATTACTAGTGTACAAGTATAATGAAATCTATTTCGTATTAAAGTATTGATGATAATGAAGTTAATCCTGTCCACAAACCGACAACATTAATTTTTCACAACACAGAAAGCACATTAGACAATGACATTTTATTAAAGCGAAAATGACAATCAGTGTGTAAAACACTTACCTCAATATGTTAGCCGAAGACTTTTCAACTGAACAAATGGGGGTGTGAAATTACTAAGATCACAAGTTTTAATTCCTCCTTCCAGGTAAATCCACATTCATGCAAAAACTAACACAGCACAAAAGCAGTTATTGCTCTCTCTGTGATAATGGGGGGGAGGGTAACAATGCGATGAAGATGATGCTGAAGAAGAAGGAGCTGGTGTACACGCCACTGATTTGCTGAACAAAGCTATACAACTGTAGTGCCACAGTGATCTAGTCAATAGTCAAGAGCGATCGCCTGAGGCCTGTCAACATTCGTACACGGTGTGGCGCTTTCCTAGTTTCCCCTGTCCATGCGACGGCTGAATTTACCTCCTCCAAACATCCCCTGCCACGTCCAGGGCCATCAGTACGTGATACAGCCGGTCTAACAGCGAGGTAGAGAGCCCTAATCCCATCTTGCGCCAGGTTCGGACAGGAGACAAGAATGTGTCGTCTGCGTGCGTGTCCGTCTGCTCCCAGCATGCACCAGCACGTTCAGACCTGTGGCCAATCAGAAACTGGGATTCCCCAACGAAACTGACGGACCTATGAAGTGGGAGGCCTGTTAAGTCCATGACTGTCAACCCTTATCCCCACCCCACCCACCCCTCCCCCTCCACACAACCCCTTCCCCGCTTCTTATAATCTCTTTCTCCTAGACCCCGATTCTTATTCAGGGCACCTGTAACTGTCCTTTCTGTTTTTATGTCAGTTTACCCAGATGCACAAAAGTATTATTGGCATTGGGTGTTGTCGATTAAATGGATTGGGCTAACTTTTTGTTCTAGTGAAAACGATAACGGTTTCGGCTTTTTAAGTGGACCTTTACGTTCTCCTCTCCTTCTCTCCCCCCCCCCCCCACCCCCCCCCCCCCCCCCCCCCCCCCCACACACACACACACACACACATACACACACACGGGCACGCGCGCACGCACGCACGCACGCACGTACAGAGGCAGGCAGGCAAAGTGCTTGATATCAACATTAGACATGTCATTTGGTGAATAATGGCATTAACCAGTGTGTTAGTTATCAACAACAAGCAAATGCTTTTTTGGCCAATGTTGACGGTGTTCTACATTATTCAAGACTAGTTTAACTCCCTCCATATATTGATTTTGAAGTTGAATGACTGTGCATTAAATTTGAAAATAAATTACTGAAAGAGTCAAACAAATTAAAAGACAAAAATACAACGCGTTCGATCCACTGTGATCTTCTTCAAAGCAAGACAAATAACATTCAGACAATGACAACGAAGAACCACTTATTTCCTCAAATTAGGTACAAAATGGATGTGTTGATAAAAGTCGTGCATGTCGCAGTTACACACGTCTCTCAAACCCAAATTTGTCATGTGTGTCGTAAAGTCTACAGTCGTGCAAACTAGTAGCGGTTTGATCTAAATATAGATCCAGGTCACGTGACGTTTTTGCTCTTCTCTTTGTCGGTTTTGAGGTCGTGTTCGTTCCTGTGATGGCCAAGATGTTTTGGTGAATTTAAAATCTGCCATTTACCAAAAGTTTTAATTTTACTTTTGTACTAGAAAACGAAAAAGAGCGATGTGGAAATCATCTTTTAGCCAACAAGAAATGTGAAAGAATAGCAGTGACAGTAGGCACGGCGAAGCAAAACGCATGTATATCTTTTCTCTTTGTAGTGTTCAATTCCATCATCATACGTCAAACTGACTTTAATCAGAAAACGT
>JADBJO010000604.1:275000-280000 GCA_016801955.1 Conus betulinus | reverse complement strand
CACACACACACACACACACACACACGCATGCACGCACACACACGCACACACACACTGAACTGAACTGAAGCCATTTATTCTTTCCTTTCCTATCATGTTCTCAACCACTTTTTCCCTTTCTTACACGTGATGTTATCATACACCCTTTTCTTCTTCTTTTTTTTTTACCATGTCGTCATGTCTTTTCCTTCCTCATCATGTTTTCACTCGTCCTGTTTTCTCAACGTCTTTTTTTTTTTTTTTTTTTTAACTTAAGTCCTTTCCTGTGTCACCGTTTTTTTTACTCCGACCTTTCGTTCTCGTGACTTTCGCTCCCACATTTCTCGTATGTCCTTTTTCCTTTCTGATAATGTCCTCACGCATCTTTCCTTACTCATTATAATTATCCTCATCCATCTTACCTTTCTCATTGTGTACTCATCCATCTTTCCTTTCTCATAATGTCCTCATCCATCTTTCCTTTCTCATAATGCCCTCATCCATCTTTCCTTTCTCATAATGTCCTCATCCATCTTTCCTTTCTCATAATGCCCTCATCCATCTTTCCTTTATCATAATGTCCTCATCCATCTTTCCTTTCTCATAATGCCCTCATCCATCTTTCCTTTCTCATAATGTCCTCATCCATCTTTCCTTTCTCATAATGCCCTCATCCATCTTTCCTTTCTCATAATGCCCTCATCCATCTTTCCTTTCTCATAATGTCCTCATCCATCTTTCCTTTCTCATGATGTCCTCATCCATCTTTCCTTTCTCATAATGTCCTCATCCATCTTTCCTTTCTCATAATGCCCTCATCCATCTTTCCTTTCTCATTGTGTCCTCATCCACCTTTCCTTTCTCATTGTGTCCTCATCCACCTTTCCTTCTCATTGTGTCCTCATCCATCTTTCCTTTCTCATGATGTCCTCATCCATCTTTCCTTTCTCATGATGTCCTCATCCATCTTTCCTTTCTCATAATATCCTCATCCATCTTTCCTTTCTCATGATGTCCTCATCCATCTTTCCTTTCTCATAATATCCTCATCCATCTTTCCTTTCTCATAATGCCCTCATCCATCTTTCCTTTCTCATAATGCCCTCATCCATCTTTCCTTTCTCATAATGCCCTCATCCATCTTTCCTTTCTCATTGTATCCTCATCCACCTTTCCTTTTCTCATAATGCCCTCACCCATCTTTCCTTTCTCATAATGCCCTCATCCATCTTTCCTTTCTCATAATGCCCTCATCCATCTTTCCTTTCTCATAATGTTCTCATCTATCTTTCCTTTCTCATAATGTTCTCATCCATCTTTCCTTTCTCATAATGCCCTCATCCCATCTTTCTTTCTCATAATGCCCTCATCCATCTTTCCTTTCTCATTGTATCCTCATCCACCTTTCCTTTCTCATAATGCCCTCATCCATCTTTCCTTTCTCATGATGTCCTCATGAATCTTTCCTTTCTCATAATGCCCTCATCCATCTTTCCTTTCTCATAATGCCCTCATCCATCTTTCCTTTCTCATAATGCCCTCATCCATCTTTCCTTTCACAACTTGCTGTTATGTTATCCATTTTTTCTTTCTCATGATGTTCTTACCCATCTTTTCTTTCATATGAATCTAGCTGGCACCATGTTATTTTCGGTGTAGGATATCTGTTCATATCTGGCACAATGGTTTTTTGTTTGTCTGTTTGTTTATCGATGTAGGATATCCGTTCATAACTCGCATCTTGTTATTTTCGGTGTAGGATATCTGTTCAAAACTAGCACCTTGTTATTGTCGGTGTAGGATTTCCGTTCACATCTGGTACCATAATTATTTTCGGTGCAGGATATCCGTTCACAATTAGTACCATGTTACTTCGATAGGTGTAGGCTATCCGCACACATTTGGTACCATGTTTTGTTCTCCGCAAAGTGTGTAAGCTGCAAGATGTACTATATCCGTGCAGTCCTTGCAAGACGTTGCTTAATCCGTGATATGCAGGATATCTGTGCTCACGTGGCATCATGTTACTTTCGCCGTAAGGTGTGGATACCAAGTCCACACCCGGTATCGTTACTTTCTTCGTGTGGTGTAGGATACCCGGTGCACACCTGAAATTGTTACTTTCTCTTTATGGTGATGGATACCTGATGCACGCCTGACATCGTGTTATTTCGCCGTCACACACACACACACACACACACACACACACACACACACACACACACACACACACACACACACACACACTGACTGACTGAAACTAACTATTGCTGTCTGATTAACATTGTTGTACTCTCTCTCTCTCTCTCTCTCTCTCTCTCTCTCTCTCTCTCTCACACACACACACACACACACACACACACACACACACACACACACACACACACACACACACACACACACACACACGGGGGAGGGGGGAGGGCACACACACACACACACACACACACACACACACACACACACACACACACACACACACACACACACACACACACACAACACACACACACACACAACACACACGGAGGGGGGAGGGGGAAGGCACACACACACACACACACACACACACACACACACACACACACACACACACACACACACACACACACACACACACACACAAAATGGCATACGTACATATATTCATGTAAACTAATGCATGTTATACAAGCTGGACGATTGGCATCTTAGGACATATAAAAACTAAGCCTTGCTGAGTGCGTCAGCTGTTGGATCTTGCCGTAAGTAAACATGAATCACAACACTGGCCTGACGATCGCTTTCTCTCTCCCTTTGCATTTGTTTGGGTGGTTTGGACCGCGGCTTCGTTTATTTTTTTCCCCCGTCAGCTTTCCGTATTCTGTGTCTTTGTTTTTTCTTTACCGGTTGATGTAATTAATTTTCTTGCTCATTGAGATCCTCAGGATCATAAGACGTGATGGTCATTGTACAGGAAAATAAATATTTTTGTGAGAAAACTCTTTCATGCTAAAACTTGGCAGTCAACTGTGGACAGTAGGGGATGGAAAGCGGGGCTGCTTCTCTATTTGTCGTTACTGCCGATCTGCGTCATTTCGTGGAGATTTCATACAAGCTCTTTTTTGTTTGTTTGTTTGTTTGTTTGTTTGTTCTTATACAAGTTATACTTTACTGGCCTTCACTCGAAGTTGAATTATGTTTTATTCTCTCTCTCTCTCTTAGGTTTGAAATCTCCCCCCCCCCCCCCCCGCCTCCCCCCCCCCCTCCCCCTTCCCCCAGCTCCCCTCACCCATTCTACCCCCCACTTGCCACTAAAGCGGGTAACTACTAAACCATGTGGTTGTTCTTCTCTTCTCACTTGACCTTACTGGATTTACGATATAGTATGGGATGTGAAAGGACCTAAAAATGCATGTATCTATCACACTTGGCAATGATCATGGACTTCAGACGCTCGTGGTGTGAAATGATCGTCTTTTTAGCCCCTGGTTCCCTTGCATAGCAGCGCCTTATGATGGCCTTTACCCCCCTTTCTTCCTGTCTCCAACGTCGGTTTTAGAACTGTTCCCCCCCCCCCCCCCCACCCCCATTCTTCCCTCCTCTCTTTCTCTTTTTTTTTTTTGCTTTCTTTCATACATCTGTTCCTTCTTCAGCATGTAAACAAGAAAAGACAAAAATCAGATTGTCGCAGTGGGTGAGCAGTCTTGGTGTTTAGATTGACGAAATTAGTTTCAACAACTCTCTTCCCTTGCATTGGTCCCACCTTCCACGTCGAGCGCAAAAGCATCGCGTTCATATCTCAGTGAAGAATCTGCCTCTGCTTTTATGCGCTCCTTTGTCCATTGTACACCAGAAAGCTGAAAATCCGGTCTAGTCCTGAGGATCTAGCCTCAATAGAATCCAGAACAGTGCCGCACGACGTGTTTTTCGGGTCCTCTTACCATGCTTGTGTTGCACCTGTCTCTCTTGTTCCCCTTCGTCGGTGGCACGTTGAACAAAAGATGTGTTCCAGTCTCTGTCTTCTGTCGTCTAAGTCGCTTGAAGACCAGGGCTCCAGCGTGTCACTCTGAACCCTCAGTCCGTCCACACCTCTTCGTCCTCGTCCTCCTGCTGACATCCATATCCACAGGCTCCGTTCTTCTTTCTGATATCCACATGTACAGACTTCCTTTTTTTTATGCCTAAATCCTAACACTAACGTTTTCCTTTCATGCTAAGGTCCCTTCCATATGTAACGAGCGCCCTTTCTCTCTGTTGGCTAAGCCAAGTCTTGCATCTTCCCGAAAATTGTTTCTTCGAAGAAGCGTTGTGATCCTTCAACCATCACCCTTTTATTCAATTACGTCTTCTCTGACTGTTGGGCATATAGGGTGTGTGTGTGTGTGTGTGTGTGTGTGTGTGTGTGTGTGTGTGTGTGTGTGTGTGTGTGTGTGTGTGTGTGTGTGTGTGTGTGTGTGTGTGTGTCGTTAAGGCCGATTTCACAATTAATTTGAACCCTTTCTGTTCGTTTAAAGAGTTTTGACAGGCTTTGATATGGTTGACATGAAATGAGGTTTGAAGGAAGATCAGTAAAGCTGCCTTTTCACTGGTTGTTCCGTGCGATCCACAGGCACTGTTTTCTTTATTGTTACACCTTTGATAGTTTCAAAACGATTGACAGAAACGGCCATGTCAAATGAGATCAAGAGTATTAAATCTTCACTACATGATTGACCAGTTTCCGTATGATTAATATGAAATAAATTTAAAAACGAGGTCGGGGATGGGGGTTGGGGTAGGGGTGAGGATTCTTACAAGCTTCAACGTGATTCGTGTTAAATGAAATTTAAACGAGTTCAGGGGAACTGAATAGTCACTGTTTTCTGACAGGTTTGAGTATAGTTGGTATGATATCGCATTTAAAATGAGGTCTTGAGAATTCTGACATCTGTCAGCAAGCTTATCTATAAAATCAAATTTAGGTTAGGAGAATCTGGTTGGTGTCAGCACCCTATGTTTAAGTGCAGTCAGCGAGGATTAAACTCAGAAGCTAAGTCAGG
>JADBJO010000604.1:267500-270000 GCA_016801955.1 Conus betulinus | reverse complement strand
GAAAAGACAATTGAGGTCAACGAATCTCATTCCTGCACTAGCTTACATTGTCTGAATGTCCCGAAATAACTTTTCAAAGATGTCAACATCTGAACCCAGTCCTTTTGTAAGGATTTTCTGTACTGTACTTTTCTAAACCTGCTTGACCGTCCCTTTAACGTGTTTAGTTTTCACCACGGTCATCTTGGTCATTAGACAATCTGCAGCACACTACTCTCCTAGTACTCACATTGCGCAGTGAAAAAACCCCATGGCAAAAGGAAGGGGTGGAGGTGGGATCGGGGTAGGGCTCTTTTAGTATAAACTGTTTCCAGTCTTCTTGCGATGTTATGTTCGGATCTCCTTTTTCTTTCACTTTTTGGACTTCTTTCGGTCTTCGTTTCGTCACTGTCGTTTGTTCCTGCCTTTGTGGCCCGTTCTTTTCCTTGTGTCTCAAACACTCTGCATACCTTTTTAAAATTCGACCCATAGGAATACATGGAGAGAGGGGGAGGCGAGGTTCTTTCAATGTAAACTGTGTCCGTCTTCTAGATGTCCGGTTGTAGCACTTCTTCTTCTTCTGTGTCACTCTCTTTGACTTTGCCTTCTTTTTGAAATTTGGGTTTAATTTTTTCTTCTCCGTACTTTTGCCAATCACGTTTCCGTATTTGTGGTCTGTTCATCTTCGTGTGGTCTGGAAAGCATTTTCTTTGATTTCTTGGTCTGGAAAGCATTTTCTTTTATTTATTGATAAACTTTGTAAGATGCAAGTTCTTCTTTGTAATCTGGTGACTGGGCTTAGTGAGAGTTCAACCACGGGAACAGGCACTTGTCCATTCCGACGTGCTGTTTACTAATTTGATGTATCTTTGTTGCATTAAAATGTTCTCAAATGGATTTAAAAAAAAAATCGGTTTATGAAAAAAGAAAAACGCCTTTTGAGCGAAATGATCAGAGTGGTTGGTGCACTTAGCATGGCTTAGTTTTATCCGAGTTAAGGGCTGCAGCACAGAAATTGAGTTATCCCTCGACGGGAGTGATTTCTTGGCTTTTTGTTTGTTTGCTTGCGTTTTCTTTGTTTGTTTTTGGTACGTGTTGACAGCCCTGGAAATGGCTCTCTGTGGTCTGCCTGAGCACAGGCACTGTCCGTGCCATCTCCCATACAGCCATTTCAGTTTTGTTTCTGATTATACTGTCAGCTTTGAGTATTTTATTTCTCCACAAAGCACTAGCATTCTTAGCTTGGTGATCGTGGAGCCCGGTTTGCCAGTTGTTTTTTTTTTCACTACATATCCGGACGAGCTCGGTCTGACAAGACCTCCTTTCGTTTGCATCCACTCATCCAAAGTCTGATGATGTCTGGAGCTGTTGTTTAACGTTTGTGACAGACGCTTTCCTCTTAAACTGAAGTGTATGACACACACACACACACACACACACACACACACACACACACACACACACACACACACACACACACACAGAGTCGGTAACATACTCTCTCTCTCTCTCTCTCTCTCTCTCTCTCTCTCTCACACACACACACACACACACACACACACACACACACACACACACACACACACACGCACGCACGCGCACACACACACACACACACACCGAGTGTCCTGACCATTTTCTCCATTCTACGTTCCACGTGCTATATCCACTTTTGGCGTGACAATTTTGTTTAAGGTTCACTTTCGTTTAGGTCCCTGTACCATATAGGTCAAGAGACGGGCAGCCAAATAGTGCCCCCTGATTTCACCGTTTCCTGTCTGGAGGTAGTCGACACTGTACGCTTTATTTTCTTTGTCAGTGACCAAATTTCTGCACCTGGCTGAGTTAGCCTTTGTGTCTGAGTTCTCCAGGCTTGGCGCTGTTCGGTCTTTCGGAGAGTAACCAAGGGGCAGCTCAACGTTATTTCGTTGCCATTCCGTGAAACACTTCGGTTTTGATGCCACTCTTAGTGTTCAACTGTTTTTCGTTGCCGCGATTTTCTGTTGTGACATCGCCGGTAGTATCCGACAATATTTTGTTGCTGAGATTCCTTGCGCATCCGTCAAACAATCGATAAAGCTGATTCAGTATAGACCCTGTGCAAAGCCAGGTTCGATATGAGGTCATATTCAGGTTGAGCGTCAAGACTCACAAGATGGTAGGACAGCTGCTGGGATAACCACAACAGGAGGCTGGTCGATGGGGGTGGGGGATGGAGGGGAAGAGAGGGATGGTAGAGGGTTTAGGTAATACTGCATACATACCATCAGAACATCAATACATGAATCCCATTCTTCTCTGCTACGAACAGTTCATTTTATACACTGTTGACCTATTATTCTATATTGCTACGAACTTATGACAGCCATTTCCATTGTTACCCCTTTACTACGTCCATATTCAACTCCATCCACTTCTCCCCTTCTTCCCCCATCCATCATTCATGCTCTATAACTCCTTTCCTCCTCCAGAGCATTATTCATCTTCATTCTCCTTTTCTTTACTCGTCCATCATTCATCC
>JADBJO010000604.1:260000-262500 GCA_016801955.1 Conus betulinus | reverse complement strand
CCTGAGTGATGCTGAGTGGTGCTGGTTTTAATTTGCGTTTGTCAATTTTTCAAAGTTTAAAAACTTTTTTTGTGTGTTGCCGTAGTTCAGTCTTTCTCAAAGTTTTTCACACTCGTGTTTTCATCTCGTCTAACTCTCACCATTAGCATGCTGTACCATCCTCCTTCCATCTATCATTCGTTTTCATCACATTTCTACTTCCTCATTCCTCCCTCGCGCCATTCACGCACTTGCATTCCCTTTTCTGACTGACTGAAACCATTTACTGTCAGATTAACATAGTGTTGTACCCCTTTTCTGTCCCGTCTGCCATTTACAATCATCACGTTCTCCTGTTTCTGATTCCGTCCATCATTCGTCGCGCTTAAAGTTCTGCCTTTAATCGTCAATCGTTGTCGAGTTCTCTCCATCAGTCATCAGTCTCACGATCTTTTCTTTATGTCCCAGGCCCATCATTCATTCAGCTTTCTGACGCGCTCTTCTTCCCTTCCGTTCCATCATCGATTCTTCTGCAGTCGATGTCGTCATTTTCTCTTGACCTTTGTTGTACGTTACCACGTTCTTTTTTTTTTTTTCCAGTCCACCGTCCACCGTTTTCACGTTCTACACGTCCCTTCCTCTCGATCGTTCACCCTTCTCACGTTCTGCTCAAGCTGTCTCGTCTGTTATTCATCACTCTCACGTTCTGCTCAAGCTGTCTCGTCTGTTATTCATCACTCTCACGTTCTGCTCATGCTGTCTCGTCTGTCATTCATCACTCTCACGTTCTGCTCATGCCGTCTCGTCTGTTATTCATCATTCTCACGTTCTGCTCATGACGTCTTGTCTGTTATTCATCATTCTCACGTTCTGCTCATGCTGTCTCGTCTGTCATTCATCATTCTCACGTTCTGCTCATGCTGTCTCGTCTGTCATTCATCATTCTTGAGGTGTCTTCCTGTCGTTCATTCTCCTCCTCCTCCTTCTTCTCCTCCTCCTCCTCATCATCATCATCATCATCATCATCATAATCATCATCATCATCGTCATCATCATCATCATCATCTCTCTTTCTCCATTTTTATACTTGTTTCACGTATTATCTTACCTTTTTTTCTATTCATACCATTCTATTTTCTTTAAGTTTTCTACGAATTATGCATTTTTTTCTAGTTTATTTAATTTAAAGTTTGTCCCTTTGTAATCAGCTGTAACTGATATGATCTTTCGATTATCCATTTCATTCAAATAACTACATGGATACGCGCATATTCATCATTCTCGAGGTGTCTTCCTGTCGTTCATTCTCCTCCTCCTCCTTCTCCTCCCTCACCCTCATCATCATCATAGTCTCTCTCTCTCTCTCTCAGAGAGAGAGAGAGAGAGAGAGAGAGAGAGAGAGAGAGAGAGAGAGAGTCTTTGTCCTTCGTTTGCCTCTCTCTCTGAGATACGCATGGCTAAAAGAAAAGAAAAAATGAAAAGAGAGAGAGAGAGAGAGAGAGAGAGAGAGAGAGAGAGAGAGAGAGAGAGAGAGAGAGAGAGAGAGAGAGAGAATAAAATGTAACGGGAAAGTATTTTCAAAACATACTTAAAAACCACTTTTATGATTATTTCACGTGTTATTTTACTTTTTTTTTCTTTTTATTCATACCATTCTCTTTTCTTTCAGTTTTCTACGAATTTATGCATTTTTTCCAGTTTATTTCATTTAAGATTTTCCCCCCTTGTAATCAGTTATACTGATATGATCTTTCGATCATCCATTTCATTCAAATAACTACATGGATACGCGCATATGCACACACTTACATGTACATACACAGCTACGTTCACACGCAAAGCTACACTCGCACGCACGCACACACGCACGCACACACACACACACGCGCGCGCGCGCGTGCACGCGCGCGATCACGCACGCGCGATTACGCACGCGCGCATGCACGCACGCACCTACCCACCCACACACATACAGGCACATGTGCACATAAAAACACACACTTTTGCGCGCGCGCGCGCACATACACATACGCACACGCGCGCGCGCGCGCGTATGCGAATCGGTCGAGATTTAGACATTGATTTTCCAAGAAATGTGAATGTGTGTGTGTGTGTGTGTGTGTGTGTGTGTGTGTGTGTGTGTGTGTGTGTTAGAGAGAGAGAGAGAGGGAGTTTATTTTGCAATCGTGTATACTCTTTTCGTTCTTTGGTACACTATTTGTGACTTTTTTTTTTGTTTTTTTTTTTTTTTTCATTTCTTCCTTTCCTTCGTACATTCATTTAATTGTTCGTTTGGTCCTTTTGTGTGTGTGTGTGTGTGTGTGTGTGTGTGTGTGTGTGTGTGTGTGTGTGTGTGTGTGTGTGTTTGTGTGTGTGTGTTTGTTCCGTCGGTCGGTCAAACGGTCGCTCGTCGAGTTTTTTCACAATCGCTGCTTTCGTTTTCTTTCTTTCTTTTTTTTTTTTCATTCATTCCTTTATTTCATGCATTCATTTAATTGTTCGTTCGCTCGTTCGTCGTTGG
>JADBJO010000604.1:240000-257500 GCA_016801955.1 Conus betulinus | reverse complement strand
CTATTGGGGAAGATGTAGCACGGATACAGTGCGTGACATACATGGGCATATTGGGGCAGATGTGGCACAGATACAGGGCGTGACACACATGGGCATATTGGGGCAGAGGGGTGACGATGCAGGGCGTGACACGGGTGGGCATACTGAAGCAGAGAGGGCGCGAGTGCAGGGCTTGACCTGGATAGGCGCATAGGGGTAGAAGAGGTGTGGATGAAGGACGTGACGTCGTTGGACGTATGTTGGCAGAGGGGCCGCGGATGAAGGGCGTGACATACTGGGTGTATTAGGGAAGAGGGGGTGCAAGATGAAGGGCGTGACATACTGGGTGTATTAGGGAAGAGGGGGTGCAGATGAAGGGCGTGACATACTGGGTGTATTAGGGAAGAGGGGCCGCGGATGAAGGGCGTGACATACTGGGTGTATTAGGGAAGAGGGGCCGCGGATGAAGGGCGTGACATACTGGGTGTATTAGGGAAGAGGGGGTGCAAGATGAAGGGTGTGACGTGGTGGGCGTTTTGGAGCCGAGGTGGGCGTGGATCACGGGTGTGACATGGTGGGCGTATTGAGGCAGAGTGGGCGCAGATGAAGTGCGTTGCATGGGTGCCTTATTGGGACAGAGGGGGGCGTGGATGAGGGGCGATACGTGGGTGTCTTATTGGGGCAGAGGGGGCGCGAATGAAGGGCGTGACATGGTGAGTGTATTGGAGCAGAAGGGTGCGGATGCAAGCCGTGACAGGGGTGGATGTATTAGGGCAGAAGGGGCGCAGTTGCAGGGTGTGACAAGGGTAGGTGAAGTGGATGGGAACGGGTGGAGGGCAAGACATGGCTGGTGGAACTGGAGGGTTGGCGTGCGTATGTGTGTGTGCGTGTGTGTGTGTGTGTGTGTGTGTGTGTGTGTGGGTGCAGTGCCTGAAATAGATGGGCATAAAGAAGGGGGAGGGGGGGGGGGAAGAGGAGCGTGGATGTACATAGGTGGGTACAGTGGGGAGGAGGAAGTGTGTATGCAGGGCGTGACATGGGCTGGTGAACAGGGGGTGGGTGGGTGGGTTAAGGGCCAATGCATGATGTGACATGGATCGTGAATGGAAAGGTGGGGGGGGGGGGGGGGGAGGTGGAAGAGTGAGGAGAGGCAAGTGCACAGGGCAAGACATGTATGGGCATACGTGTGAGGGGGGTGGGGAGGCGCGAACGTAGGGTATGACGTTTGGGGGTGCCGGTGGCCCCGATGCAGGGAATACCATGGGTCGTGAATGGAAGGTGTGACATAGACTGGGGTAAGGGTGTCGCGGATGAAATATACGGCCAGGCGGCGGGTATGGAGGACGCGGATACAGCATACGACATTCGTAAGGGTACGACGGTCACGGATATAGGGCATTTCACGGGTGGGGGGTCTGGGGGAGGGGAGGTATAAGTACAAGGCATAACTTGGGTGGGAGTGTAGGGGGTGCGGAAAGAAGTGTGGCATTGGCGGGAATACAGTGAGTATAGATGTGGAGGCTTCACATGGGTAGGGATGCAGATTTCAGATCATGATATAGGTTGGGGTACAGTTAAGGGGGGTGGGGGCGGGGGGGGGGTGGGGGTGTATCAGTTTCAGAGTGTAATATGGATGGGACTATGTGGGGTAGAAGTTTCAATGTCTGACACGGGTAGGGTAGCGGAAGGGTGGGGGAGGTTGATTTCAGGGCGTGACAGGGATTTGGATGGGGGTGGGGGGGGGGGGGGGGGGAGGGGGCGGAGCGGATTTCAAAGCATGACATTGATGGGAGGGTGCAGGGTGTGACATGGTTGGGCGAACAGGATGCTCAGATTTCAGGGTGTGACAGGGATGAGGGTATACTATATGGCATGAGTGGGAGAACTTTCAAGATTTCAGGGCCAGACATGTGAGCGTACAAGAGTGAGCGTACAAGGGGGGGGGGGGGGGGGGGGGGGGGGGGGGGGAGGAGGAGGGGGGGGGGGGGGGGGCTTCGATGCACCGTGTGACCTACAGGGTGGGCGTATTTGGGAAGAGGAGGCGCTGACGAAGGGCTTAAGCAGATGGGCACGTTGGGGCAGAGGACAGACGAAGGACGTGACGCAGGTGGGCATATTGGGGCAGAATGAGCAGATGAAGCCCTAACGTGGGTGGGTGCATCGGGCAGAAGGGGTGTGGATGAAGAGCGTGACGTGGGTGGGCGAACTGGAAGGGAATGGGGTAGAGCCGCTGCAGCATGAGAAATGGATGGGAATAGATGCGAGAGGGGTTGGGGGCATTGATGCGCATGGGTGGGTGTAATGGGAAGGAGGGAGCTTGTAAGCAGGAAGTGATGGGCAGCCAAATGTGGGGAGGGGGGTGGGGGATGGAAAAGGCGCGAACACGGACATGTTCTGATTAGGTGTACATGAGGGAGAGGGTTGGGTGGGGGGATGGGGTGAAAAATATAATGTGCAGGGGTACAGGAGACGTGGATGCAGGAATGCTATGGGGTGGTTGCAGATGAAGGTCGTGACGTGGCTGGACGTACTGGGGCAGAGGGAGCATGAATGCAGGGCAAGCGTGACATGGGTGAGCACAGTGGGGCAGAGGGGAGCGGATGAAGATTGTGACTCGGGTGGGCGTATTGGTGGGCAATGAAAGCGCGGATGAAGAGTGTGACATTGTGGGCGTATTCGGGCAGGGAGGGCGTAGATGATAGGTGTGACGTGGGTGTGCGTATTGGGGGTAAAGGGGGGTGGATGAAGGGCGTGACGTGGTGGGCGCACTGGATCAGAGGGGGCGCGGATGACAGGAGTGACTTGGTGAGCGTATTGGGATAAAGGGGGGCAGATGAAAGGCATGACGTTAGTGTCCTGTTGGCGCCGAGGGGGCTCGGATGAAGGGTGATGACATGGTGGGCGTATTTGGGCGAGCGGGTGTGGATGAAAGGGGACGTTGTGTATTATTGGGGCAGAGGGGGCGCGGATGAACGGCGTGAGGTGGGTGAGTGTATTGAGTAGAGAGGGTGGGGATCAAGAGTGTGACGTGGATGGGTGAATTTTAGCGGAAGGAGCAGATGAAGGGTGTGACATGGTGGGCGTATCGGGGCAGAGGGGGCGCAAATGAAAGGTGTGACCTGGGTGCAAGCACTGGAGGGGGGGTGGGGTGGAGTGGATGCAGCATGAGAAATAAATATGCAGGGGGAGGGGCGTGAGACAGGGAGGGCAGTGTTTGGTGTAATGGGGGAAGAGAGAGGCGTGACATGAGCAAACAGGGGAGGGGTAGAGTGGATGGAAATGACGCTGACGCAGGGCGTGCCATGAATGGGAGTATGTGTGAAAGGTAGGGAGGAGCAAATGAAAGGTATGACGTGTGGGGATTCGGGGTGACGTGAATGCAGGTATGCTGTGGGGTCGCGGATGATAGGCGTGATGTGCGTGGGCGTATTTTGGGGGCGGAAGGGTCATAGATCGATGCAGGGCGTGTGTGACAATGTGGGGGGGGGGGGGGGGGGGGGGGAGGTATTGGGGCATAGGGAGCGCAAAGTAAGGTCGTGACTCGGACCAGCAAGTTTAGAGTACAGGAGTAACACTTTACTCTGACATGTTTGCATATCGTTCTTGAATAGGTTTTATTCTAAACAAACAGTGAAACTGGATAAAGTAGGATTAATTGCCTGCTGTTTGCATCTGTTTCTGTAACATTTTGCCAACAGGACTAATAAAATCTAACTTCTAACATCTGTAAGTATGTTTTCAGTTATTCCAGTATACAATAAGAACTATGTTGCATGCAAGGGGTAGCTGCGAATTAATATTAGGATGGCCACACGTGCACGACTGGCGAATTATTAGAAAGTAAAGAATGAAAACGGATGAACAGAATTGTAATCGAACGAAGGAAAATGACAAAATCAGAGTGGATGCTGTAATGTGTTGTACAAAACACCTTAGATTTTTTGCTGTTTAAAGGGAAGCTGGAACTAAAAACCACAACCCCTTTTAAGTAACAAATCCAGTCTCTTCTGCATTTTTTTTTAGATCCGTCTCCGCCTGCCAATATCTGCTGATCAGATAAGGATGGGGAACCAGCATGAACCTTCAAGGACCTGAGGTGTCATCAATGCGGGGAAAGGGGGAGAAGCATTTCTTGATTATGGTGTTTCCATCCGACAGCCTATGCAGAAACGCAGTGACCAGTCTCTTTATTTAGATCTTTTTTTTCTTCTTTTTTTCAATTGTTTTTCTTTTTTTTTTAACCAAAGATCACAAAGCGAGGCCAAAGGGTTAAAGGAGGTTCAATCACCTGCGTGTCCAGCACCCTCTGGATTTCTTCTTCTGATGCATCCTTCTTTGCTCGTGGGAATCGGCGATATGCTTGAAGTATAGGACAGGAACAGCGCCCTTCGGATCAGTCTCATGTGTTGTCAGCCTTGTTCTCCCAATGTGTGCTTAGTGTGAGCGAAGACGTCCTGGCTGCGATGCAGAAACCTCTCCTAGTGATTCCGCTCTGGTCAAAACTTTGGGACCCCTCTTCCTGGAACTGATACAGTATAAGAGAAAGTCTCTCGTGAAGCTTTGATGCAGCTAACATTCGGCTGACGTCACCAGTTTGGCATCTGTTGTGAAGAACTATGTCACAAGTTCCCGGAGTGGTCCCCTTACGCACCTTGTGGTCGTTTTCTGAAATGCTGACGGCACACACAGGTACTTTTGTTCTTACTTTCCACCACTGCTCTTGCTACCATCAGCTGCGGTCGAGTAATGATTTCTTTGTTTCCTTCGACAAGGACGAACTTTCTTTCTGGAATAGGGCCTATCACTTCCACATAATCATCTCAGTCCATACAAAGATTACCATGGTCTTTGTCGTTGCAGCTTTTACGACACTCCTGACTCTTCATTATTCAGGTACTCTGGAGCATCAGCGGGGAAGGTGAGCGTGCCTTCCCTGGCACCGATAACACAATGGGAAATCTGAAAGCAAGTAACCCCTTTCTCTATCAATGCAAGGGGAATAACTATTTTCGTACACCACTGAAAGTCGTCGTGTTATTACCCTTTAAGTAAGTAACAAAGTTACCCCTAGATACGTTAGTTACATCAAATGAGAAATATGTATTGTGTGCATTTGTTCAACTATTCTTGTAACCTTGCGCAAAACTTTTGGGGCATAGGATAATTTCAAAAGAGTCAAGCAACCGTTTTTAAAGCAAGTAGGGCTTTACTGTTTCTTCTCTGTCCTTTGCTTTGCAAAAACACCTGCACGGAACAGAATCTCTGTGTGACTCTTAGAAAGAAATGTATTTGTTGGTATTAAACAATGGAATATTCTTAGCTAAAACCAACTTGATCTTTGAATCATGTCAATTGAAGATTTTTTTTTCTATTTGTTTTTAAACAGCGCCGCCACGCTAAACTTTATACTTGACAGGTTTGTCGTTGCCGCAGACAGATAAGCCTTCCGCGGCATCACATCAGTGATCTTCACTCTGAGTTTTTTTTTTTCCCTTTCTTTTAAGGAGTTGCAGATAGAAGCAATTGAACTTTATTATCTCTGAGGGGATTAAAAAAAAAAAAAAAAAATCCTCCCCGCCCTCTTGCCGCGGAGGAACACATACTAGGGTAGTAGTATGACACTCGGACGATCAAAATGGCGACGAAGGAAGCTCAGCCGATGCAGACGACAGACGAAGATATTGAGAGAGTGCCATAACGAAGTCGTTCTTAAGTCTTGAAAAGATCGATGTGGACCTTTACAGGTATTTTGTGGGTTTAAAAATGTTTCATTTGTGTTGTTATATTGTTTATAACTGTTGTTGTAGATGATTGCATGCAGAATTAGTTCGGCCATACCTTCAGTTCATGGTGCACTCTTTGGGTACTCGTGTACGAATGTCAGTTTTAGTGGACTGATTTTTTCTTCCGTTGATGACCATCGATCGAAAACCGATCATTATTGTCATACACGGGGTGCGCGGCGCTACGAAAGAGAGAGAACAGAATTTGAAGTTGGACAGTAAGGAGGGTGTGGAGAGGTTGTGGTATGGCGGGGGGAAAGGGGGGGGGGGGGGGGGGAGCAGGAGTGGATTGTCGGGGGGGGGGGGGGGGGGGGGGGAGACAAATGGGCTGGGCTTGGGAGTGAGAAGCCTTGAGAACATGTCCATTAACACCTTCAGAGACCCTGTATTAATGTGATGTGTTGATGTGGTGGTGGTTCCCAATTCGCCAAGCTATATTTGACTGCATAGGGTAAAATTCAGTAACTCACAAACCTTTATGACAGTCCTAAGTTTAATTCTAATACACTAGTTAACAATGAATGAACCACATTCATGAAATGATGTACATTCTTGGGAAGTACTTAAACATTTAAGTGAATGTGCGAATACTTCTTTAGCGTTTAAAATCTTAAATCACACAAACATTTCAGTTCATGCCAAATTTTACAATCATGCTTGTCAGAACAGCACATTTCCGGCATTTTTCTTGCCATTTTATCATTCCTTCATTCAAGGAACCTCACAATTGGTATTAAGAGGCTTAGTTTAGCAGTCCCTTTTTTTCTAGCCAAATTCTTGTTAATATGATTTTTACAATGGGACTGTTCGACATGAATTGCTAAGCTGTCTTTAGATTTAGTTGGTTCTTTGTTATACCTTGCTGATTGTGGCTTCATATATATAGGGAGCCATTTTTATGAGCTATGTGGAATTGATGTAATTTAGAGGGCACTGAAGATAGGACAGAATAAGATTAGAAGAATGCAAGTTTTTTTTTTAACTTTGCATTATACTATTTGTAGATGACCTCTAAGTCATAAACTGGCAGTATTTGATGGAACAATGTGTGTGTTGTTTACTGTTGTTTACAATTTTTTTTGTGTTGCTAGCTCTGTAAAATGCTTTAAAAATACTGTTGATACAGGTACCTAACACAGGATCATTCAATAACAGTTTAATCAGACATAATTACAACAGTGGTATACTCATTTTTCTTCCTCCAAGTCATAGACGTGGGAGACCCCCCCCCCCCCAAACCCCTTCTCCCTTTTTATAATTGCCTACCATTATGAAATTTCTTTCCGATTAATCCTACATTGTTTTGCTCCATGTTGTGTTATATGCGTGCAGTCATATAAGAAGTCATTTTCACTTCATGGACGAAAGTAATACTTCCCATTCGAAAAACAAAAAAAACAAACAAATGAAAACTTACTCCTGTTTAATCCTGTCGCTGCTGCAAATCTATGAGGTAGATGCATGGTTTATTTTTCTTATGCGCAGTTGTAAATACATTCACTGAGTTAATAGCGCACACAGCTAACATTGAACAATACAGACAGCAGGGTAGTAAATCAGGAAATGATTCTAGAATTAGTCTGTGTTGCATACACATCAGAAGTCCATCATTTATGGTTTACAATTGTTTGGAAAGTTCCAAAGATGTGTGGGAAAATTCTTTCATTCAGACTAGAGGTAAGAGTTACTTTAGCAGCATTTTGGCTGATATGAAATGGACGTAAGGACTTTGTTTTATTTGGCACTAGTCACATTTATCTGTGTGTTCCTATGATATTCAAAGACACGGAGAGAGATCTATGAAGTTACTGTGAACTTTTGTAGAAAAGAATCAAAGGAATGAAATAGGGAGAGCACCATTCATATTAGTTTCGATAAATGAAAATGGCATGACTCACTCGTGCAATTGAAAATGTCTTACGCAGAAGATGTTGCTCTACACTTAAAATCATGAATGTTTGTTGTGGAATGTTTCTTTGTTTATCTATATATCAATTAGATCATTTGCCAAGTAAACCTCCTTCCCTCTTCCAGTTTTTTAAGATTTCTAGTGGTTCTTTAATAAATTGTCTACAGCAGGAGTCTTAATTGATTTTCGTCGGCTTTGCTTTACGTTTAGAAGTTGTTCGTATGTTACTCGTTTCAGGAGTCGTCATTTGTGGAAATCTCGTGGCAGTCGTGCCGTCTATGGGGGTCAGGTGGTGGGTCAAGCCCTGACAGCAGCAGCCTATTCCGTCCCTTCCGACCACTTCGCTCACAGTCTGCACTGCTACTTTCTCAGACCAGGTACTAATATGTAAATCTGTACATAGCTGTGGCAGGAATCAGCCACAATCAAATGACAAGTGATGAGTTTTGTTGTAGATATGTTCTCCTACAATTGTAACAATGAAAAATGGTTGATTTCTAATGTTCAGGTTTGGATGCAGACAATGTTACCCCAAAAGATAAATTCACTCCTCTGGACACCTTGTCTCTTTATATCTTTAACAAGGATGGTAAGACGACAACCTATAATATAGGAAGGATTTTCCCCTTTCTTCTTATTAATCAAGCAGTGTTAGACTGCAATCTTATTAATCAAGCAGTTTTAGACTGCAGTCTTATTAACCAAGCAGTGTTAGACTGCAGTCTTATTAACCAAGTAGTGTTAGATTGCAGTCTTATCAATCAAGCAGTGTTAAACTCTGATCTTATTTATTAAGCAGTGTTAGACTGTAATTTTTTTTTTCTTTCTGTTTTTCTGACACTGGTTTCTTTTTTTTTTTTTTTTTTTTTTTTTTTGCTGTCCCAATCTGTGCGCCACCTCAGAGGCAGTGCACCCACACTGCTCATTCCGACACCCTGTCCACAGCCACAGGCCGGTCGGCCCCAGCCGTAGCCCCAGCACCGGCAATCCACAGGGAGCAGTCAGTGTCAAGTCGTCAAGAGACAAACCCACCGGAGGAGACACTGCACTACCCGAGTCACTTCGGTGGTGTTCAGTGGCGCCTGTTCTGATCTAACATACGCAGGACACCACCCTACTAAGCCCCCTACTGACGACAATAATTGCTTAGTCGCGGAGCCGGCGTGAGTGAGTTGTCCCTCCAGAGGGCGCCACCACTTCCGTCCAGCGACACCCCCCATGGACTCGCCGATACCAGTGACCCCAACGTAACCAAACCAAGGCCACACAGGTGTGGAGAGGATATCGAAATTGAGTCACCATGAGAACAGGGCATGAAGGGCCACAGTATTTGAGACATTTTATTTTTTTATGCTGATCGATGAGAATGAGGATGATTCAAATGATGCTACGGATTTCCATTTCGGTCTGAGACTACATGACAGGGCTGTACTCAACGCTTCCTTTCATAATATATCCTGGCGTCACCAGGCCCCGAGAGATACAGGCACCTGCAGTGTTGGTCAGGAAATTTGAGCAACACTCTCAGAAAAGCATCCATTAAGTGGATGAAACTCGACTGTGTGGTCCCAGTCTTCCCAACTGAGTCCGCAGCAAACTCAACTCTGGGTAGGAGCCGGTCGGGGCAGAAAAACCCACATGACTCTGATGGGATTCGAACCCACGACCTCCCAACTGGGAGTCCGCGACGCTAACCACTTCGCCATGGTGGCTGGTTACACTGGTTTCTTTGTTTTTGTGCCCCCTCTCTCCAGTTATTCTTGGGAAGAAGGGCTACTTCCTGTAGTTTGTTTTGCAGAAATGACTTTGAAGAAGGTTAGCAGCATCCCCATAGTATGACACTAATGGCTGCCTGAATGCCCATGTCAGGCATGTTGTGAATGCTACAACCTGCCTCCCTGGCAAGAGCAAGGAATACTTTGAATCATCTGCTGAGGAGAAATAGAAGTTCAGTGTAAATTTGCCAAGAATGCATCATCACTGTGACAGGTGGTAATTTAGCTGTATAAAAGTATTATGTTAAGTTGCTGTGTATGATGTCGACATCATTATACCTCACACCATGTGACTGGCTGAGTCAGAAGGCATTGGTTGGTCAGGATGGTGCACACTGGCTGTTTGGTTTCATCCACTTGCTGACAAAATGACAGATGATGATGAATTGTGTTTTTGATATTTCTTTAATATTTTAGAACTTTACAGAATTTTAAGGTTATCACCTGACTGACTGGCAGGTGGTTTAGTATGGGGGCAAATAAAAACTTTGTCTAGACCAGCCGCCGTGGCGAAGTGGTTAGCGTCGCGGACTCCCGGCTGGGAGGTCGCGGGTTCGAATCCCATCAGAAGTCATGTGGGTTTTTTCTGCCCCGACCGGCTCCTACCCAGAGTTGAGTTTGCTGCGGACTCAGTTGGGAAAGACTGGGACCACACAGTCGAGTTTCATACACTTAATGGATGCGTTTCTGAGAGTGTTGCTCAAAATTTCCTGACCAACACTGCAGGTGTCTGTATCTCTCGGGCCTGGTTGACGCCGGGATATATTATGAAAGGAAGCGTAGAGTACAGCCCTGTCATGTAGTCTCAGACCGAAATGGAAATCCGTAGCATCATCATAATCATCCTCATTCTCATCGATCAGCATAAAAAAAAAAAAAAAAATAAAAAAAAAGTCTCAAATTCTGTGGCCCTTCATACCCTGCTCTCATGGTGACCTCAGTTTCGATGTCCTCTCCGCGTCTGTGGCCTTGGTTTGGTTCCGTCGGGTCACCGGTATCGGCGAGTCCATGGGGGTTGTCGTTGGACGGACGTGGTGGCGCCCTCCGGAGGGAGAGCTCACTCACGCCGGCTGCGCGACTAAGCAATTATTGTCGTCAGTAGGGGGGCTTAGTAGGTGGTGTCCTGCGTATGTTAGATCAGAACAGGCGCCACTGAACACCACTGAAGTGACTCGGCAGCAGTGCACTGTCTCCTCCGGTGGGTTGCCTCTTGGCGGCTTGACATTGGCTGCTGCCTGTGGATTGCCGGTGCCGGGGCTGCGGTGGGGCCGACCGGGCTGTGGCTGTGGACAGGGTGTCGGAATGAGCGGCGTGGGTGCACTGCCTCTGAGGTGGCGCAGAGGTTGGGACAGCAAAAAAAAAAAAAAAAAAAAAAAAAAAAAAAAAAAAAATTAAAGTCAACGGATAAATCAAGAACCGAGGACAATAGAAAAAAAAAAAAAAAAAAAAAAAAAAAAAAAAACTTTTGTCTATTGCCCCACAGGTAGCTCACAAAGATGAAAAAAATATATTGTCCTACCCTACTTGTAGATTTTCTTCTGTTCTTCAGTGGGTACTAGTTTCGATGGCTGCACATAGACTGACTGAGGATTTTTGACCGAGGCAGGTTACCACTTGGCAGTCTGTGTGGTGCTGCACTTTCTTGATCTTTCCAGTGTCTTTAGCAGTGTGGGAGTTCCAAACAGATGAGATGTATTCCAACTTCGAATGTATCAGCGTTTCAGATGCTGTTTTAATAGCATTGGAGCCCACTGTCCAGATTCTCCTGAGAAAAGCCGATGTTCTGTTGACGTTGTAGGTGATATAGGCAGTGTCAGTGTCTCATCTGAGGTCTTGAAAGATGGTGACACCCAAGCTGTTTGTCTCTTTGGTAGTGTTGATTTGGCTTTGCAGATGACTGGTTCATCAAAGGATTTTTCTGGTAACATGGGGTATCTGGCAATTTCCTGGTTGGAAGGACATCTGCCTTGTCAACTTCAGTCAACCATGTTATGAAAATCTCGCTGGAGTGCGTTGCGATCATTTTGAGATTATGGCAGTGTGATGTGTATTATCGACAAAGAGATAGAGCGTTGAGGACAGCTGTTTGGAGAGGTTGGTTTATAGAGAAGAAACAAAACAGGATCCAGCACTGAGCCCTGAGGAACTCCAGATTCTACCAGAATAGCCTCAGAGATAGCACCATCCACATTCACTGCCTGTATTCTGCTTGCCAGAACAATGTGGGCTGTAGTGTTGATGCAGCCGTTGACTAGAGGATGAAACCCAGCTTTGTATTCTAGTCTTCCCAGAAGCCCATAGCACACTCGGCTCTTGTCTGAAGCAGCCAGGTCCAACAAATCTGACAAATAAATGTCACTGATGGGACTTGGAACCCAAACTCGACTTACTACTCCTGTATAGTCGCTGATTAAGTGGCCCATTTTGTACGCGATCTGAGACTGATTTTTCTTCCTCTTAACCAGGCGATGTGAAGCAGCCATTTTGTACATGGTGGACCACACGAGGGATGGCAACGTGTACAGCAGTCGCAGCATCAAGGCCATGCAGGAAGGGCGGGCCATTTTCACCATGCAGGCCTCCTTCAAGACAGGGGAGACGGATCCTTTCCACCACCAGTGGTCCCATGCCTGTAGTGCCCGCCCCTGAAGTGTGCTGCGACTACTCAGTGTACATGGGCAGAATTTTTGGGTGAGCGCTGAATATGGTGTTGAGTGTATGTGTGCTCTTTTGTGTGTGTGTGTGTGTGTGTGTGTGTGTGTGTGTGTGTGTGTGTGTGTGTATGTGTGTCAGTGTTTGTGAGTGTGTGTGTGTGTGTGTGTGTGTGTGTGTGTGTGTGTGCTGGTGTGCTGGCAAAATATGGGGCACACAGCCATGCTTGTATTTGAAACATCCCACTATCCCTTATGGAATGATACAGTATACTGCAAAATGCTTGCTAGAAACATTTTAGAAAGAAGCAAGAACATTCTGTTTATGCTGTACCTACTCATGAAAACCAAAAAAGATGTTTGACAATAGCAATGATCATCATAAGATCTCATCACTGAATATCAGATCAGTAGCTTCTTTGATTGTAGATTTAAACTAATTGGTTTTAAAACAAAGTATTCTAAAAATGTATACTGTATTTGAGGTTAAACGTTTCAAAAATTCACATGCATTTTCCTAGCAGGCATCTGAAATTATTTTGCCTGTTTTTTGTAAATCCTCTGTAGATAAGGTTTTGAATGACCCAGTTATGATGCGTGACAATGCATTTGCATTAATTCAAAGCCCCATCAGAACTTTTCTTTGCTGTCGCAAAACATTTGTGGTGTTGTGTTTACATGATATTTTCATTTTGTATATTCTTTACTATTGCTTTTTGTTGACTTGAAACTTGATAACCCCCTTCCCCACCCCCCATTCCCAATTGTTTGTCCAATATTACATCATGTGGACAGACATTAAATTCAAGGACAGACACCACGCACGCACGCACGCACACACACACACACACACACACACACACACACACATGGTCTATATCAACTCTTTCTTCTAACCTCTCATTCCTAACACCTCTCATTATACCAGAGTGACTGGGTCCATTTTACCACGACAAATGTCCAATTCTCAGATCAGAAGCATACGAGAAGTATTCCAAGAAAGTGACATTGGATCGAGGATCAGGGGGACCGTCGGAGGTAGACTTCCTGCGTCGCCCGGTGGAGGATTACTACAGTCACGAGAAGCCAGTACCCGCCCGACGCTGCGAGTGGGTCAAAGCAGATGGACGTCTCGGTTAGTACACCTTGTGTGTTTTTTCTTCGTTCTTTCTTGCTCTCTCTTTCGTTGTTTTTCTCTCTTTCTCTCTCCTGTCCCGTTTTGCTCTGTGTTTTTGGCTGTCTGTCTCTCACTGATTGATGTGTGTGTGTGTGTGTGTGTGTGTGTGTGTGTGTGTGTGTGCATGTAGCATGTGAGCGTGTGTGTGTGTAGGCATAGGCATCGATCAGTAGAGTTCTGGACATCCGTCCCCTTCCCTCCCTTCTTCCCCCCTCCACGCCCCCCTCCACATACACACACCCAGCTCTTTTTTTTCATGCATTGTCTGGCTCTGTCTCTTGTATGTATCAGTGTATGTCTGGGGGGTGCTATTTGTATGGGTTTTTGCAGTCAGATTCAGGGAGTGATCCTAGAATTGTTTGATAACTTCCCACCACACCACCCTCAGTCCATCCTCCTCCCCCCTCCCCCCTACTATCCCCTATCCCTGTTTCTATTTCCTGTCATGCCTTGCTGTGTTTTGGTTTTTTCTGTCCATCTCTCAGTTTTGTGTATGTGTACACAGGCAGTTTTTGTACTTCCCTCCTCCCAACAAAAACAAACAAGACCAACTGTGTGTGTGTATGTCAGTATCATGTGAGTACTTGTTTGTGTGCATGGCTGTGTGTGTGTGTGTGTGTGTGTGTGTGTGTGTGTGTGTGTGTGTGTGTGTGTGTGTGTGTGTGTGTGTGTGTGTGTGTGTGTGTGTGTAGTGTGTGTGTGTGTGTGTGTGTGTGTGTGTGTGTGTGTGTGATACGGTATTTTGGTAAGTGGAAACCTGATAACAGGGGTGGGATTGGTGGGGTGAAGGGCTGAAAGGCTTCCTAGGATTGCAGAATACACTCCCCTCTCTCCTCATCCTCTGACAAAAAAGAGAAGAGCTAAATGTAGGCAGCAGAGCTAATTTATGTTTTAGCCACCCTCCCCCACTCCCTACATCCCCTCCCATCATAGTCATCTGGTGGTGGTTTTTTTTTTGTTTTTTTTTAGTCTTTTTCTAGAGTTTGCATAGAGTTCCTTCTCACTCTTCAGTGTTAACATAACAGATTAGACCAATTGTTGTAGGGCTGCCTCATGTGTTTAGGAGATACCTGTGATTGTCACAGTTATGAATTTTGAAGTTTTGGTGGATAAGATAAAATGAAGCTTTTATTTTCCGAATCTGCGTCCTTGTGTGTGATAATGATGATACCAACCTGCAGTGCTGTGTCTTAGTCTAAGTTGATTGTGAAAAATGAAAATGTCAAATTAGCTAGAGAGCATTACCAAGATTTATCAGTCTCTCAATTTTAGTGATGTAGACATGCTATTTAAATGAGTTTTCTTTTTCACGATCAACCAAAAGCATCGGTGGTAACATTAGCTTACACTAGGACACAGAATTGGAAAATGTCAACTTTACTTTATCTCGTTCACCAGTTTGTGAAGGTACATGACTCCAAAGCTCACAACTATGGCAATCTCTCACAACTATGGCAATCACAGATGTCTCCAGGTACCATGAAACTAGTTACCCTGCTCGCATGAGCACATTCTTTAAAAGGAGATCGACCTTCTCTGTGTTTCCCAGTGCCATCACTGGAGAGTATTCTTGTTTCTGTTTAAAGCACTCCAAGACATATTTTTATGTACATTTTCATTGTATTCAGTTTTTCAGAAAATTCAAAACTTGTAAGTGGAAGTTGAAATAGGCAATAGACGTCATTGAGAGTCTCATAATTAATTGATATATATATTTTTTTTTTTCTGTTTTGTGTTCCCATGTTTAATTCAGGGTGTTTTTTGTTCCTCCCCAGGAGATGACTACAAGATGCACCAGTGCTGCGCGGCCTACATGACAGACAAAGTGTTGATCAGCACCTCCTTTCTGCCTTATCAGGACGGCATGAAGGGAGTTCGTGGCAACTTTTTTGTCACGTCTGTCGACCATGCCATCTGGTTTCATTCCCGGTTCCGTGCTGACGAATGGCTTCTGTATGAAACGGAGAGTCCCGTTTGTGGTGAGTAACAGTATGTCATGGTCGGTAAGAACTGGGCTTACCTGCATTGTTTTGTGGTGCTGTGTACTGTGTGTTCCAGTGTGAACATCTGAAAGACCACAAGCTTTTTAGGAGGAGACTTGGGGAAATAGTCACAATATAGTAATGATGACCTTCCATCTGTGCTCTAAAACAATCAACAAAGATCTTCCACCTACGCTCCAAAGCAGTCAAAAAAAAGAGAAGAAAACAACAGAGTTGGGTTTGACCTTGATGAATTAAAGGATCCTAAGGTGCCTGAAGCGGGGGGGGGGGGGGGGGGGGGGGGGGGGGGGGGGGGGGGAGGGGGGTTCACTCTACTGTCTGTCTATGGTCACACAACGGTGCGCATGTAGATACATTGTCTGCTACATTTAGTATAGCAGTGATAGAAATGGCAACAGAGGTTCTAGGCAGGTGTCGTTGTGAATGACTAAACCTGGAACACTGCAGAGATTCTTGATCTTCGAACTAATGGAGATAGCAAGTTTTTGATCCAGTATATAGGATGCCACCTACTAAGCCCCATATTGATAACAGCCATGCTTGGTTGCAGAGATTTCCTCCCAAAGGGCGCCACTATGTCCTCCAACAACTGTCCCCATGAATTTGCTGGTATCAGTGACATAGAAGGGAAAGAACATCAAAAAACTAACGTCACAGTGAGAGCAGGGGATGAAGGGCCATAGAAGTTGACATTTTTTTTTTTTTTTGATATGCTGGTTGATGAGGGTGAGGATGGTGAAGATGATACTATGGATTTTTTTTATTTGGTCTGTGACTGTATGATACAGCTCTACTCTATGCTTACTTTTGCAACATATCCCAGTATCAGCCAGGCCCGAAACATACAGACTTCTTCAGAGTTGGTCAGGAAATTTGATCATCACCCTAGAGATGCATCCATTGATAGATGAAACTTGACTCTTTAGTCCCAGTCTTTCCAGTTGAACCCAAATCAAACACAAATTTGGGTAAAGCCAATCAGGCAGAACAATTTCATTAATAAGTGGCTCAGATGGAATCGAACCCATAAACCCACCAGCCAAGAGTTGCGACACTAACCACTTTGCCTTTGTGCCTGGTTAGGGAAGTACTCTTAATCTGATAATGATGATAATGATAATAATGATAATGATAATAATGATAATAGCAATAGCGATGAAGATGATAATAATGATAATAGTAATAATGATAATAACGCTAATGATGATGATAATAATAATGTAGACCAGAAGAAGAACAGTTACTACAAGCAGTGTTTGGTGGGAGTTTCATGCCTTTAATTGTCACAATCAGGGAACAAATGTTGTCTGTGTATTGGATTGGTTATTTACCAGTGCTTTAACTATGACCTTTGCACTCTTGACTTGTCCAGGTGAGGGGCGCGCCTACATGACCGGCCGCATGTGGACACAAGATGCCCGCCTAGTGCTGTCGGTGGCTCAGGAGGGGGTTGTCCGGACAAGAAAGGCGAAGACTGACCAGGATTCTGGTTCAGCCACATCCAAATTATGATTGTGTGTTTCAGTGCTTTGTGTACAGTAAGTGTATGAAAAAGCATTGTTGGTATGTGCACACACCAAAACAATAGACATATGCACAGGCACACTCACACATATTCCGAACACACGCACATGCTAACACATGCATTGTCATATATACAAATACATGCGCACACACACACACACACACACACACACACACACACACACACACACACACACACTGCACACACTCTCTCTCTCTCACACACACACACACACACACACACACACACACACACACACATACTCACTCGTACACACACACACACACACACACACACAAAGACCGAGACGGACAAAATGAACGAAAGATCATCATCATCATCATCATCATCATCATCATCATCATCATCATCATCATCTTCGTGCAGTGTACTTTCACCTGACTTGTCAGAGGCATCCACACAACACTCTGGCCTCAGTCATGGTCAACCAGGCAGAGGGACTTTACCTGGCCCAGCACTTAATGATGCCCATGCAGGACATTTTCTGCTTGCCTCGGAGACATCACGTCTCCACTGTGCTGTTTAGAAAGTCTTTGACAGTGGATCGTGATGAGATTCATGGCTGGAATAAAACATCTTTTATGGTGCTTGGTAACCGACAGGAGACCTTGCTGCCAGTGTAGGCGTTGATTTCCTGCCAAATGGTGGTATTTGTCCAGTGTTCTGTGTACAAGGTG
>JADBJO010000604.1:230000-235000 GCA_016801955.1 Conus betulinus | reverse complement strand
CGAGTTCTTGGTGTGTGTGTGTGTGTGTGTGTGTGTGTGTGTGTGTGCGCGCGCGCGCGCGCGTGCGCGCGAGCGTGCGTAGGATTACGAGTTTGTTAAAGCGCGAAGAGATCACATGTAGGGTCAGGAAGAAATGTCAAGTCAAAAACAGCAAAATAACCGTGGAAACACGAGACCCACGCCTGTCGTCCCGTTTCCCTCCTTCTCTCCACACCCCCCCCCCCCCCCCCCCCTCCCCTATCCTCAGTCCCCGCCTTCCCCTCCCCTCCTCCCTTCTCTCCGCACACACTGGCACACCCACATTCCTCCCACGCAGTTTCCGACCTCTTCGATACTTCGACCCTGTACCTCCCCCACCCCAACCCCCAACCCTCGTCCCCCGCCCGCCCCCGTCCACCTCCCACAGCCCCCCCCCCCCCCCCCCCCCCCCCCCCCCCCCCCCCCCGTCTCCACCATCAGTGACGCACCCTTGTACAGTGTGGCTGGATCCAGGCTGCTCTGAACAGCTCTTTCCAGGTCAGGACAGATCACATGGGGACACAGACGGACCTTTCAATAACGATCACAACCCAATCCCTTCCACTTCCCCGTCCCTCCGCCAACTTAGGTCGTTAAAGAGAGCACGAGTTTGTCTTTGAGAGTCAGTCTAGAGTAGACAGTGAGTGAGAAGACTAGTTTTAAAAAAATCAAATAGAGAGATGCTTTATTGGGACCATTCACAACAGTAGCAGACGACGATGCAGCAGCAATAATAGTGATAGCAGCGGAGTAGTATATAAGCATTCATACTGGTAGACGTGGCAGAAGCAGCAGCAGTCATCATCATTGTCAGTCCTTCCTTAGCTTTAGGATTGTTGGAGAACCACACAAGCTGACAGTCCTGTCGTCTTCTGCAATCTGGGAATCGCCCAAGGTCTTTCCAATCCAATCCCGGATGCTGTCCTCCCACTTCGCCATATGCTATGAATGTTTTCGCCCGGCAAGATCTTATTAAGTTCTTGTCCAGCCAAGCCATCAATGTCATCGGGAAAGCGTAGGTTGATGATGATCTTGCCTGCAATGCTCACCATTCTAAGATGATCTTCTTGAGCATCAGTCACGAGTCTTTCCAGAAAGACGTTGAAGAGGGTAGGGGGAGTACACAGCCCTGTTTAACGCCAACAGCTGTGCGGAATCGTTTGCCTAGGCTGCCGTTGTAGAGAACTGCGATGGTAGCACTTTCACAAAGTTGTTCCATGACCCTCACAAGATTCCCATCAAAGCTGTACTTCCCCATAGGTTGTCCATAAAAGTGCATGCCAGACCCTGTCAAATGCTTTCTAAAAGTCAGCGAAAACATGGGTATAGATCTTGTTGGTGTCGTAGGCGTTTCTTCCCAAAGATTCAGAGGTGGAAGATTTGTGCAGACTTGCCTCTTTCAGCTTGGAAACCTGCTTTGTTCTCAAGCAAGAATGTTTTATGCTTGAGGTTGAAGATGTTGAATAGAATCATTAGCATTACTTTACCAGGATCGGTCAAGCGGCTGATCGTGTGGTAGTTCTGACATAGCTGAAGGTTGCCTTGCCTGGGAGGCAACAGTTACGCACGCTTAAAAACAGAAACGATAGCAGCAGACATGTATAGCTGTAGTGTTGATAGCAGTAGCATCAGTGATAGAGGCAGAGGAAGCAACGCAGTAGAAAACATTAACAGTAGTACATGTAGTAGTAGTAGTAGTACATGTAGTAGTAGTAGTAGTAGTAGTAGTAGTAGTAGTAGTAGTAGCAGTAGCAGTAGCAGCAGCAGCAGTAGTAGTAGTAACAGTACCAGTAGCAGCAGCAGTACTTGTCATAGTAGCAGCAGTAGCAGTAGTACACATAATATCAGGAGAAGAAAGTGTGACAACAATAATAATAAAGATAATAATAATGATAATAATAATAATAATGATAGTAGTAATAATAACATTAATGATAACAAGAATAATTATAATAATAATCATGATTAGGATAAAAACAATAATACTAATAATAACAGTAGTAAAAACAACAATAACATCAATAATGATAGTAGTAGCAGTAGTAGTAGTAGTAGTAATTAATTACAATAATAATAATAATAATAACAATAATAATGATAATGATAATACTGATGATGATGATAGTCCTAGTAATAACAATTATTAAATTAATATTAATTATGACAATAATATCAATGATAATAATATCAATTATAATAATAACAGCAGTAGCAGTACATAAATTATCGTGGCAGTGTGTGATCTAGTAGTGTAATCACAGAAATGAGGACACCAGCAGTGGAAACGTTGGTCACAGAGGTAGTGGCTGTGGCCGTCATAGAAGCCAGCTGTTGACAGAGATGACGAATGGTACCATCGCAGGCAGTGGTGTTAATCTTAATTATACAGATGCAGTGTAATTAGACGTGTGCTACAGGCCACATTTGACAGTCTATTAAAGTTTGGAAACTGTGTTCAGAACGCAACATGTCATGTTGATTTTATTTATTAAGAAAAAAACGAAAAAGAAAAATCTACAGGACGATATGGTGAAGCTGATCCATGTACTGACTTCTGTTGTTTAGGATCTGCGACAAGCTACTGAACTTCTCTGTCTGTCTGTCTCTCTGTCTCTGTCTGTCTGTCTGTCTGTCTGTCTGTCTGTCTGTCTCTCTCTCTCTCTCTCTCTCTCTCTCTCTCACACACACACACACACACACACACACACACACACACACACACACTCCTTAGTATTATAAATAAGTTTACGTCATTTTCCAGCGCCTTGCTTCACCCCCTCAGCGTCCGCCCCTCTCTTCCTACTCTTTTCCCTTTGTCTGGCTCTGTTGCAAGCCCCACACGATGATAGGAGGCGACTGTGATGGCTATAATCATGGTAGCACAGATTAGGAACAAGTCGACAACACCTTTTTTCTCCCTCCCGGCTCAGTCTTGCTTGGCGGGTAATGCCAGCACAATGTTCCTTTATCAGATAGTGACGTGACGCTCTTAGACGGGACTTGGCCAGCTGTGACGGTACAAAGTGTCCGCAGAAACAAAGTGTCCGCACGCGGACACTTTGCTCCCTGCGACACTTTGTACCGTGAACTGACATTCAAATGTCCGCAGAAATCCTGCGGACACTTTGTTCCGAGGTGACATATAACTTACAAAAGCGGAACAAAGTGTCCGCAATCGTTTCAGCCTCAGTGTGAGTGGGTGAATGTGCACGTACACTCCCATGCGCGTGCATATGTGTGTGTGTGTGTGTGTGTGTGTGTGTGTGTGTGTGTGTGTGTGTGTGTGCGCGTGCATGCGTGCGTGTGTGCGTGCGTGCGAGCGTGCGAGTGTGTGTGTGTGTGTGTGTGTGTGTGTGTGTGTGTGTGTGCGCGCGCGCACACACGCGCGCACGTGAGAGTAATCTAAACTTTGTGCGCTGTTGCACAAAAAAAGTAGTCAACAAATTTTAAACAATTAAAAAAAAATTAAGACACACACACACATGCGCGCGCGCGCGCGCGCGTGCGCACGCGTTCGTACGCACGTACAAACGCACGCACGCACACGCATGGGAGTGTACGGGCACATTCACCCCACTCACACTGAGGCTGAAATGGCTGCGGACACTTTGTTCCGCTTTTGTAAGTTGTATGTCAACTCGCGGAACAAAGTGTCCGCAGGATTTCTGCGGACACTTTGAATGTCAGTTCACGGTACAAAGTGTCCGCAGGGATCGAAGTGTCCGCGTGCGAGCACTTTGTTTCTGCGGACACTTTGTACCGTCACAGCCACCCATGCCACTGCAAAGGACTCCGCCGCTCCCTCACACATTTTGTTTGATCATTGGCATCACACATGTGGTGACTACAGCAACAACACTCCCTCACACATTTTGTTTGATCATTCGCATCACACATGTGGTGACTACAGCAACAACACTCCCTCACACATTTTGTTTGATCATTGGCATCACACATGTGGTGACTACAGCACAAACACTCCCTCACACATTTTGTTTGATCATTGGCATCACACATGTGGTGACTACAGCAACAACACTCCCTCACACATTTTGTTTGATCATTGGCATCACACATGTGGTGACTACAGCAACAACACTCCCTCACACATTTTGTTTGATCATTCGCTCACACATGTGGTGACTACAGCAACAACACTCCCTCACACATTTTGTTTGATCATTCGCATCACACATGCGGTGACTACAGCAAACAACACTCCCTCACACATTTTGTTTGATCATTGGCATCACACATGTGGTGACTACAGCAACAACACTCCCTCACACATTTTGTTAGATCATCCACATCACACATATGGTGACTACAGCAACTTTGCTTATCACATGAGAGGATGAAAATCCCCAAGATCTGAAAAAAATTCTCATGTTTGATCCGAGCTACATCATGCCACACAGCACGTGTTGAGAAGTGTCTATCTCCTATCAGACGCTTCACCAGTATCCCCTTCGTAAGAATTTTGAATTTTCATTGGCTGTCATGTTCCTCTGACAGCCTGTCAATCAGACAGACATCAGACACATGATGGGTAGCTTAAGCCTCAAAAAAGAGAGATCAACCCCCACAACTTCACTGATCCAACATAGGCCCCGAGACTGGAAAACAGTCGATTTTCAGTGTATATAGCTCAACAACGGTGCACGCCAAAGCAGGGGATGATTAGTTTTCCTACTCTGAGACCTATGTGAAGTTTTTTTAGCGATTGCGCCAGAAGAATCGCCCTGGGGCCCTATTGTGTGCCTGACAACCGGCCCGGTACAGGAGTAAGGGTCCATGTGACGACGAGGTGGCCACGTGGACAACTGGCTAACCAGCAGGCTTACAGTGAGTAGCGACGTCAACAAACAGGAGAGAGATCTACGTTTCTCTTCTGCCCTCGGGCAAGCCCAACACCAAGTTCTCGCGTGCCCTCTGGTCTCCATCTCAAATCAACAAAAAAGTCTCCCCACTCCTGATAATGA
>JADBJO010000604.1:207500-217500 GCA_016801955.1 Conus betulinus | reverse complement strand
TGTCGCACACACTCACTCTCATTACACATTCGAATCAACAAAATCAAACGTCTCTGGCCCTTTGGTCTTTCCTGTCCTTGCAGTCTTGTCTTGTCGCATTCTCAGCGCAAGCACCCTTTAGACCTTGACTCTCCCCATCCCCTCCCACCCCATTCTTCCCTCTTCTTACCACCTCCACTTTCGTCTGTCAGTCAGGCCCCCCCCCCCCCCCCCCCCCCCCACACACACACACCCACCCCAACCCCATCTTCCTGCCATCCATCATCCATCCCCTCCCCCCCCCCCCCCCCCACTTCCCACTTCCCAGTCCGCTGACCTGACAGCCATAATTGCTCCGTGGCGGCCCCAGACTGAGTGAATCGCTCTGACCCACCCCCCCCGCCTGACACCAATGACTAAGCCCCCTTCCCCCCATCCCCCCCCCCACCCCCACCCCTCACTGGCGACAACGATGGTTCAGCGGCGGAGCCAGACCGGCAAAAAGAGCCTCCCCATCCATCCAGAGTGAAACCACCACCACCACCACCACCACCACCACCACCACCACCACTTCCCCGTAAAGATTTAGTCCCCATGAACCTGCTGACATTGAAGAAGACTTTGACAATCATGACGTCGTCTTCGGACGGTCCGGACGATCATCGTGAAGGGCAGACAAAGGAAACCGACGTGGGCCGCAGTTCACGATCAGCCGCCTGGCAGTCAAACCAGACCAGACAGACCAGACCAGACCAGACCAGACCAGACCAAACCAACCAAACCACCCAACCCAAAACCCAACCCAACCTAACCCAACCTAACCAAACGGAACCAAACCAAAAGAAAAGAAGCAAAACAACAACACCAACAATACCAATAACAGTACATTCTGCAAAGCACAAACGAAGCTTGGCAGGAAAAACAACATCGTGGAGAAGTGTTCATAATACAGTTGTCAGGTCAGTCCTTTACAAGCTCTAGGAAAGCCGCAGAATATCGACCACTCCGATCAGCATAAAGAAAGTCTCAGATACTGTGGCCCTTCATGCCCTGCTCCCCTCTATCCCCCCCCTCCCTCCCCCCCCCCCCCTCCACCACGACTTCAATGTCGGTTTCTTCTCCACGACTGTGCCTTGGCAAGGTCGTGTGGCAATCGCTAGTTGCGGTGAGTTCATGGGAACTGTCGATGCACGGACGTGGTAACGCCCTTCGGGAGGCGGACGCTCACACTCACACTGGCTCCAGGACTAAGCAGTCATTGTCGTCAGTATGGGACTTTGTAGATGGTGTTCTGCGTAGGTTGTAGTAAAACAGACATGGACTGTCCCACGCATAAAAACAAACAAACAAAAAAAAACAACAACTAAGAGCAGAGACCTGGCCTGCCGAGACATTGACGAGGGAGAAGCTTTATGGATCTTTGGAGCAGCCTTCGTCAGTGCCTCTAGGGTTCCTGTCTGAGTGCACGAAGAAGAAGAAGAAGAAGAAGAAGAAGAAAGCAGAAGAAGAAGATGAAGAAACAGCAACAGCAGCAGCAGCAGCAGCAGCAGCAGCAGCAGCAGAAGAAGAAGAAGAAGAAGAAGAAGAAGAAGAAAGACGAACAGACATCACTGAACACAAACGAAATGATTCGGCAGCAACATAGTGTCTCCTCTGGAAGGTTTGCTCACGACGACTCGACTGTTCCCCCTCGAATTGTCGGGGCCAGGGCCAGTGTGGGGACAAGCTAGCGAGCTGCTGTAAGCGTGTGGCTCGGAACGAGCGGCGTGGGAGGGGGGGGGGGGGGGGGGGGGGGGAGCGGAGTAGCTCAGTTGGTAGAGCGCCGGACTCGTGATCCTGGGGTTGCGGGTTCGAATTTCGGTACAGGGGGATTTTTCCCTTGGAGTTAACATTGGTTCGGACTCCATTCCCCATACAGTCCTTCGAATGAGACTATAAACCGAGCTTCCGTGTGTGAACGCACGCACAACATCTTGCACACACGTAAAATCCCATCACCAACTTTCGGAGGGGAAGGCCACTTTGGCCGTTGGTATGCATGGCACGTTACACATAACATGCACCTTCCCCGAAGATGGAGTGTGGCTGCCTTAATGGCGGGATGAAAAAAAAAACGGTCATGCATACAAAACTCCACTGCCTACCTATACAGGCAGTGTCCGCAGGAGTATCAGCCTGCGTACGCAGAAAAAGAAAGAAAGAAAAAAAAATAGCGGCGTGGGGATAATGACACTCGCAAAGTAGCACGGGAGATGAGTCTGAAAAAAAAAAAAAAAAGACCGCAAAGAGAGAACCGCAACAGATGGAAGGACATTGTCTGGAAGCCATCACACCAGTGGAGCCTCAACAATAATCCTGACTCAGGTTTCCAAGACAAGGCAAGTCAAAGCAAGCGAAGCAAAACAAGGCAAAACAGGGAAAGACAAGACAAAACGAGACAAGACAAGGCAAGCGAAGCAAAACAAGGCAAAGCCGGGAAAGACAAGACAAGACGAGACAAGGCAAGGCAAGGGAAGAAAACAAAACAAGGCAAAGCCGGGAAAGACAAGACAAGACGAGACAAGACAAGGCAAGCAAGCGAAGCAAAACAAGGCAAAGCCGGGAAAGACAAGACAAGACGAGACAAGACAAGGCAAGCGAAGCAAAACAGGCAAAAGCCGGGAAAGACAAGACAAGACGAGACAAGGCAAGGCAAGCGAAGCAAAACAAGGCAAAGCGAGGGAAAGACAAGACAAGACGAGACGAGGCAAGGCAAGCGAAGCAAAACAAGGCAAAGCGAGGGAAAGACAAGACAAGACGAAACAAGGCAAGGCAAGCGAAGCAAAACAAGGCAAAGCGAGGGAAAGACAAGACAAGACAAGGCAATGAAACAAGGTAAGGCAAGACAAGGTGAGACAGGGAAGGAGAAGCAAAGCAGGACAAGCGGAGAGAGGACAAAGCAAAGACAAGCCAAAACAAAGGCAAGAGAAGGCAAGGCAAGACAAGGCAAAAGCAAGACAAACGAAGACGAGGTAGAGCAGAGTGAAAAGCAAGAAAAAGGCAGTAAAGTAGGGCAGAGCTACAAGGCAAGGCAAGGCAAGAATGGGCAAACAAAGCAAGGCAAGGCAAGGTCAGTGAGGGTAAGCCTAGGCATGGCAAGACAAGACAGAAAACAAGGCGTGCATAGCTAGGCCAAACAAGGCAAGGCAAGACAAGGCAAATCATGGACGTGGAGAGACTGCGGTCACCGTGAGAGCCATGTCTGTGGCTAAGTGCAGAATCTGATGTTTGGTCTCTCTGTTCGACTCCAGCATGCTACAAACGATATCTTTGGAATAACCTTCTCTCTCTCTCTCTCTCTCTCTCTCTCTCTCTCTCTCTCTCTCTCTCTCTCTCTCTCTCTCTCTCTCATCTGTTTACTAATCTATCTGTCCACCTGTCTATCTATCTGTGTGATCTGTCCGTCCATCTGCCTGTCTCTCTGTATATCAGTTTATCAATCAATCAATCTATCTATCTATCTATCTATCTATATATCTATCTATCTATCTATCTATCTATTCATTTGTCTATTTATTAATCTATCTGTCTGTCCGTCTTTGTAACTCTCTTTGTGATCTGTCATTCTGTCTACGTGTTGTTTTGCTGTCTATGTGTTTGTCTATCTATCTATCTATCTATCTATCTAAGACCCACCTTAAAAGGAACAGGTACTTACTGCAGAGATGAGAGACAGAGACAGAGGTAGAGAGACAGAGATTCACGCAGGTACACACATGCACATAAACATATACCCTTGCGGGCAGCCGTGTCTGCGCACACATACACATATGAGCGTGTGCGCACGCACACACACACACACACACACACAGCCACACACAGAGACACAGACACAGACACACACATCGAGAGAGAGAGAGAGAGAGAGAGAGAGAGAGAGAGAGAGAGAGAGAGAGAGAGAGAGAGAGAGGGGAGGGAGAGGAAGGGAAGGTTGGGGGAAGGGGGGGGGGGGGGGGGGGGGAGTCAACAGACAGACAAAACAACCCGGTGCAGGTGTAGCAAGGAGAAAAGCACACACATGCACTCGACGTTGTATGTTTTTGCCGCCAGTAGATTCCACCCCAAGTCTCGACACGTTCAACATGTTCCCCTTCTTGAATTTTTTTTTTTTTTTTTTTTTTTTTTTTTTTTTTTTTAACTGAACGAAACCTTACCAATCTGTCAATATTGCACTTGTGTCAGCCTTCGAGAAGACGGGAGAATGGAGAGGTGGAGATGGAGATGGGGAAGGGGGACCGTGGGAGGTGGGGGGAGGAAGAGAGAGGAAGTGTTCCCTGTGGGACAACTCAGAAAGGGTCATGTAGAGTGCGCGTTCATCACAGACAGGACAGGGTGGAGAGGGAGAGGGGTGACGCCGGGGAGGTGGAGAGTGAGATGGAGAGGGGTGGGGGAGCCGGGACTGGGGAAAAATGGATAAGGAATGGCGAAGGGGGAGGGGGGGGGGGGGGGGTGGAGAGGAAGAGAAGTGAGAAAGGAAAAGAGACGACAAGGGGGGAAGGGTAGGGTGGGTGGGTGGGTGGGGGGGGTTCTAGAAACCAGAAAAAAAAAAGGGTTGCTAGAAAGCTAGTGTTGTATGGAGAGCAACAAGTAAATTGTATGGTATAACTGTATGATCGAGCACATTTCTCTGTGTGAAATTCGGGTTTCGCTCCTGTACGAGACTTGGGAGTGGGTAGGTGGGTCATCCAGGGGAGGACTTGGAATGTTTTCTCTCTATGAGAATTATGTTAAAATTTCACCTCCACCCTCTCTCTTACTAGTGGTGGAAGGAGCAACTTTCCGGTACTAGTCACTGAAAGAAAATTATATTTGTTTCCCGGGACTGTTTAAAAATACTCGATAGTCACTCTGAGATAAGTTTCCTTAGGCTTGTACTCTTAATTTTAAGTACTTGTAGCTCTGAGAGACAGAATTAGAGAGAAGTTCAAACATTCAATACTGACTGAACAACAAAGACTTGACACAAGTTAAGTGCACTTCCACACATCAACTTTACTTGCTTACACACTGGAAAGTAGTTAAAGTTTTTGTTTACAATGGACATGTCAATGTTACTTTAATTGCGTGCTCTTTTACACATTAACTTCACTTTTTTTACACCCCAGAAAGTAAAGTTAAAGTTCGGAACAATAGACATGCTCTCTCTGTTTGATCATTAATTGAGGGAAAGCTCTGGATGAGTTGAATTGAATTGAAGTCCACTTGGAATAACGGAACTTAACTAGAGTCGGAGAGGATAGTTGATCTCTCTCTTGTGGCTGGTGACTGATGCTGCTGTGTGTAGTGCTGGGCTGTGGTGTGCTTTCACAGCCTGTCTTGCCCAGGGTATGTAGCGTAGCCATGGTTTGCAGCATAGCCACGGGTTGTAGCACAGCCACGGTTTATAGTGTAGCCATGGTCCCAGGTCTGCAATAAAGAGAACCAGGTCTGTAGTTAAGTAGCTGAGAGTCTGGCTTGTCCAGTCCACACATTTTGCCCCTCTATCTTTCAGAAGAGGTATGAGAACTCCACCAACAAAGGATTTGATGAGTATAATGGTTTTGCTATAATTATCAATCTCCACTTTTGTTTAGAGGTTGAGTGGAGTTTACAAAAGGGTAGGAGACAGTAATACAATGCTGAACAATTTTAGTCAAATAACTCTTCAGTGTTTCTTATGAGTTAAATTACATTAACTTGGAATACATTTAGCCCAAATACACATGTGGTGTGGACTTAAAACCATACACTTTAAAGCATTCCAACAATCACAAGTATTTATAAATCAACTTAGCAGTTTTCACCTAGTGCAGGCATACTCGTACTTTTTTTAATGAAAGTTTATCATTTGGTTATCATCTTAACAGACAGAATTGCAAACTGCCAAAAGTCAGATTGTACACAAAGAATGGTGGTCAGATTGTTAACAATGAATCATAACCACATCAGTTATCATCTTAACAGATAGAATTGCAAACTGACAAAAGTCAGATTGTACACAAAGAATGGTGGTCAGATTGTTAATAAGAATCATAACCACATGGTGATAGCATTTACCACATGGTGGCAAGCAAACCACCACAACAGAATACTCATTCCTCATTTTGATAAATGTCACCAAGTATTAGCACAACGTTACACTGTGAGACCACATGGCCTACATACACTCAATGCATTGATTCAAAAGGTAAAAAACATAGTTTCAACTTACATTTCTGGGAGAATCAGTAACTCAGACTGGATTAGAGTGGAAGAGATCACAGTGCCTCCTCTCTGGTTTACCCCTGGCATCTGTCTTGTTACTTATTTCTGATCTACAGCTGGTCTTGAGGAGTCAGTGAAGGGGATGAAGGGGAAGAACTCAGTGTCCCTATTTCAAACACTAAATTGTGTATTCTAGATGATTCCTTTGAGACAGTCTGTCACTCAAGGTGATGAGAGGGAGGGGACTTGTCTGTCATCTCCCTCCCCTGATCGTGGATTGGATCAAATGCAAGTGATTGAATCTACATTTGTGCTGCACCAAAATCAACATAGGATAATTCATGCATACATCTGTAGAATGAATGTTAACTGACCATGCAAAGGGGGGACCACTATTGCATCATTCCCCAGCTGTGTGCATGGTATGTGATGGTCCACAGGCAGACGGTGGAGATGGGGGGGAAGGGGGTAAGGGGGTAGTAGGGAATGAAGGAGTGAGTGAGAAGCATGGTGGGGGGGGGGAGAGGGAGGGCATGTCTTTGTGCTAGGTGAGAAAGTGGAAGAAAGTGGGGAGAGAACGAGGTAGTCGCGACATGATGAAAACTTTCCTTGTAACATATGGTGTTAAGCTAGGCGGTTCACGCTGTTCTAAGGGGGGGGGGGGGGGGGGGGGGGGGGGGGGGGGGGGGGGGGGGAGAGGGGGGTGGGGGGGGGGGGGGGAGAGAGAAGGAGGAGGAGGGGAGAGACGGGCAACATTGTTGCATCGCGATGTAAATTTTTCACTGTAACACGCCTCCACATTAGGGAGTGGGGGTGGGGGGGGGGGGGGGGGGGAGGGAGGAAGGGGAAGGGTTAAGGAGGGGGGGGGGGGGAGAGTGGGGGCATAGATTTGAAATCTCTCCTGCCTTTTGGGGCTTGTACAGTTTGCACACAACAAGGTGGTTGGGACTGATCGGGTGGAGTCGTCAAGTGTTTCTTTTTTTTTTTTTTGCTGTCCCAGCCTCTGTGCCACCTCAGAGGCAGTGCACCCACGCCGCTCATTCCAGCACCCCATCCACAGCCACAGCCCGGTCAGCCCCGCTGCAGCCCCGACTCACCAGCAATCCACAGGGAGCAGTCAATGTCAAGTTGTCAAGAGGCAACCTACTGGAGGAGACACTGCACTGCTGCTGAGTCACTTTCGGTGGTGTTCAGTGGCGCCTGTTCTGATGTAACATATACGCAGGACACCACCTACTAAGCCCCCTACTGATGACAATAATTGCTTAGTCACAGAGCCAGCATGCATGAGGCTGTCCCTCCGGAGGGCGCCACCACGTCCGTCCAACGACAGCCCCCCATGGACTCGCCAATACTGTGGTGACCCTGACAGAACCAAACCAAGGCCACAGACGTGGAGAGGACATCGAAATTGAGGTCACCATGACAGGGCATGAAGGACCATAGAATTTGAGACTTTTTTTTAATGCTGATTGATGAGAATGAGGATGATTAAGATGATGCTACGGATTTCCATTTCGGTCTGAGACTACATGACAGGGCTGCATCTATGCTTCCTTTCATAATAATATATCCCAGTATCAACCAGGCCCGAGAGATACAGGAACCTGCAGTGTTGGTCAGGAAATTTTGAGCAACACACTCAGAAACGCGTCCATTATTAAGTGGATGAAACTCGACTGTGTGGTCCCAGTCTTCCCAACTGAGTCCACAGCAAAAACTCAACTCTGGGTAGGAGCCAGTTGGGGCAGAAAAACCCACATGACTTCTGATGGGATTCGAGCCCACGACCTCCCAGCTGGGAGTCTGCAACGCTAACCACTTTGCCACGGCGGCTGGTATCAAGTGTTTTGTCACAGTTCCCTGGGAGAACTTGTCGCTATAACCCAGCAGCACCCAGTCTGGTGTCTTTTCTGACTGTTCATGGTGTTGTTTGACCATCAAAGAAGAATTTTTTAACATGCATTCGTGAGGACAACTCTTCTTTTCGTTTACTTCACTTAAGAATATTGTCTTGTCAGAAGGACTAACACCCAGACTACATCTAAAATGTCAATGATGTCAGGGAAAAAAGACCAGCTCCCAACAAGACTCATGACAAAACGGTGCGCGGAGCTCGGTTCAGTTGGTACATCTGCTAGGACCCTGTCTGTTTGTCTGTCTGTCTGTCTCTTCAATGGCTTAAACATTGGCCTGATCATTTTTAGTGTACAGTGTGAGATTTTATATAAAGGTTCACAACAAGACAGCCTGCATCCGCTACTATAATGTCACTGGCAGTGCACCTGCTTGTCTTTCTCATCTACTGGTTTCCCTGTGATTAGCCTGTCCCCCGTTCTTCTGACTCACGGAATTTTCAGCAAAGCCTCTGCGAACGTGACTGAGGTCTTCCGTTCCTTCTCCTTCTAAGGTTTTTGCTGTGGAGCCTGCCTTCTAATTCACATGTGGCACTCCCCTTCTGTTGTATCTTTCAAACCCTGCAGCACTTCCAGGTACAAGACCAGTGTTTGTCCAGGATCGTCTTCAGTGTTTGACCAGAATCACCCTCAGTGTTTGTCCAGGATCGTCCCCAGTGTTTGTCCAGGATCGTCCTCAGTGTTTGTCCTGGATCGTCCTCAGTGTTTGACCAGGATCGTCCTCAGTGTTTGACCAGGATCGTCGTCAGTGTTTGTCCAGGATTGTCCTTAGTGTTTGTCCAGGATCGTCCTCAGTGTTTGTCTAGGATTGTCCTTAGTGTTTGTCCAGGATCGTCTCCAATGTTTGTCCAGGATCGTCCTCAGTGTTTGACCAGGATCGTCCTCAGTGTTTGTCCAGGATCGTCCTCAGTGTTTGACCAGGATCGTCCTCAGTGTTTGTCCAGGATCGTCCTCAGTGTTTGACCAGGATCGTCCTCAGTGTTTGTCCAGGATCGTCCTCAGCCCGTTTGTATGATTATGAATAGGGCCTGTCTGTGTATGTGTGTGAGAATGTGCCGTTGTGAACATCGAGATCCACAGCCCCAGTCATGCTGATGATGTTGATGATAATGATGATGATGACGATGATGACAATGACGATGACGATGATGATGATGATGATGATGATGATGATGATGATGATGATGATTTGATGATGATGATGTGTGCGCCGCCGACGATGATAGTGATGATGACGATGACGATGATGATGATGATGAGATGATGATGGTGATGTGATGATGATGATGATGATATGGTGATGATGATGACGATGACGATGACGATGACGAGACGACGACGGCAACGATGACGACGATGATGGTGATAATGATGATGACGACGACGATGACGACAACGACGACGACGACGACGATGATGATGATGATGATGATGATTTAAGAATCTTAAGGACGTTTTTCCCCTAGTCCCATACTAACACAGAAATCGTGATCCTTTCCAGCAACCACAGCGCCAAACAATGACAATATATAGCCTAAAATTATGAAGCGCTGAAAATGCTAGCAATGATGCATTAAGGTAAATTCATGCAAAGCTAGACAAACAGGACAGATGAGATTTCTTTTTCATGTAGCCTAATGATGCGAATAATACAGAGCTGGTCAAAAGCTGTAGGCGTTCTCCTTTATATCACATCTTCAGTCCATCTTTCGGTACAGATGCCACAGAAAAAAAAATCGCTGTTTTCTTCTCTCCAGAGGAAACTTTTAACTCTAACTATAGACCTAAGCCTGTTTGGAGATGCTGCGCGTTTTTATATATGAATCAGTTCCCAACAGACTTAGTTCTACATTCACAGTTAATCTAGCATGGTTTTTTTTTTT
>JADBJO010000604.1:200000-202500 GCA_016801955.1 Conus betulinus | reverse complement strand
CACTGCACAGCACAACACCGCACAGCATTGCACAGCACTGCACAGCAAATACAGCACAGCACAACACAGCACGTCACAGCACAACACCGCACCGCACTGCACTGCACAGCTCTGCACAGCACAGCACAACACAGTATAGCACAATACAGCACAGCAACACAGCACAGCACAGCACAACAACCGCACACAACACAGCGCAACACAACACAACAAGCACAGCACAATACAGCACAGCACAAGACAGCACACTACAGCACAGCACAGCACAACACACACACACAGCACAGCACAGCACAACACAACACACAACAGCACAGCACAGCACAGCACAGCACAGCACAACACAGCACAGCACAGCACAGCACTGCACAACACGGCACTGCACAGCACAGCACAGCACTGCACTACACAGCACAGCACAGCACAGCACAGCACAGCACAGCACAACGCAGCACAGCACAGCACAATACAGCACAGCACAGCACAACACCGCACAAAACACAGCACAACACCGCACAACACAGCACAACACAGCACAGCACTGCACAACAGAGTACAGCACAGCAAACACAAAGTTATTCAACAAACTTGGTGAGTTCTGGGTCCCTGCCTTCCAGGTCATCAATGCCATCTGTACACTGAAGGTTTGTGATGGTTCTACCTCCAATACAAATAGTACTGACATTATCTTCAAGTGCATCAATCATGATGCTTTCCAGGAATGTCAAAAATAAAGAGAGAGAGAGAGAGAGAGAGAGAGAGAGAGAGAGAGAGAGAGAGAGAGAGAGAGAGAGAGAGAGAGAGAGAGGCAGCCTTGACGAACGCCGACTGAAGTATGGAACCACCTCCAATAACACCTGTATGAACACCGCACTGGTCGCTTTTGGAGTACAGTTGCTGGATGGTGATCGTAAGTTTCTGCCGGATGTTGAATGTCTTCATTGGGCCCATAGCGCCTCTTGCCAGACTCTGTCAAACACCCTTCTTGAAGTCTGTGAAGACGTGGCAGAACGCCCACCCCACCCCCCCTCCCCCCCCTCCCCTCTACCGACCCACCCCCTCCATCACTGCTGAAGATATTTTGCCCCAGGGGCACGAACGTTAGAAATTTGTTTGATGGTACTTCTGCCTTCGCGTAATCGAATCTGTTCGTCTGCGATAGTGGTATCTGCTTGCAGTTGTTGTCTTGTCAGATCGGTTTGGAGCTTTACTTGCTGGCACGGCTGATCAAGCGTACAGTAGAAAGAAACTCGTGGAGAGCGTGGCAGCAGAGAGTCCTCATAAGAGAAGACCCCGTCAAGCAAGTGTTTCGGCCCTAATCTCCTGACACTCTAGGGGGGTTGGGCCACACCCGGTTCATGGCTGCGGATCTCCCTTCGCGCACTAACCACTGAGCCACAGGAACACCTGATATTTGTAGAAAAGTTAAGCCTTATGAAGTCACTTTTGTTTCCTCCTTAACCAGATCCAGCTTGAACACCTCTCTGCTTCTTCTGCCATTGCTTTCAGGGCTCTCGTTTTTTCCCTCCCTGCAACTGAGAGCTGTTTCATGAGGCTGTATGCAGATGTTCCTACAAACCCCCTAGCTCCAATTTCTGCAGTGAGGACTTTGACCTGATAGCCTTCTCTCCTCAGGCTGTTTGCCAGATCAGCATACTTTTCAGTCTTGTAGATTTGAGCTGTGGTAGTTCTGGTAGTGTTGGAGATTTCCTTTCACGGGAAGGTTGAAAATTAGTGACTGAGTCTATGGCCTGGGCCACAGCCTAGTATGCCAGATTTTGTTGCGGAGGGTAGTTGGGATATCAGTTACTGTATGAACTCCCTTGTCTCTACCCTGGCCATTCTGCAGCACTTCTCTGAAGATACCATCATTCCGTGGATACCCTCACACTGCAGTGTATATGGCAATGAGGAAGCTGACCAATTGGCAAAGGAAGGAGGACAGCAGCCCCAACTAGAGCAGGAAGTCATCTTTAAAGAAACTGAAAGTATTATCAAGGAGAAGCAAAAAATATGGCTTGAACAGCACCCAAACTTCAACAAAAAAGAATGCGTACTAACTGCTGCCCAGATCAGACCAAGCGAACACTGCGAGACTGAGGACATGGCACTCCAGACTGAGACATCACTGTTCACAAAATTCCACTTTGGCGAGTCATCTAAGTTGCCCATACGGTACAGACCCAGTGACTGTGGAACACTTCCTGCAGGACTGTCAGGGAGAAGCTTTATGGGTCACTGGAGGGCGTCCGCGGCACAGCAACCTTCGTCAGTGCCTCTGGGGTTCCTGTCTGAGTGAATGAAAAAGAAGAAAAAAATGACTGAAATTGTCCGACATCGTATTCTCCCACGAAAAAAAAAAGTTCCAAGCTTAAAGCCTTTTTTTTTTTTACGACCTCAACCCATTAGCTTATAACTGTTGGATTTTGATTCAATCAATGGATCTGTATCTGTCTGTCTGTCTGTATATCCATAACACCCTCTCTCTCTCTCTCTCTCT
>JADBJO010000604.1:177500-195000 GCA_016801955.1 Conus betulinus | reverse complement strand
GTGGCATACTTCGGATTCTTTGATGAGGTCAGCATACTGTTGAGCCGTTCAGTTCCAAAAGGCTGGTGTGGGTCAGAGGTCATAGCTGGTTGGGTTAATGTCAGTTCCAGTTTCATCAAGGAGAAGTCATTGCATGCGGATTAGTCCGTATACGCTACACCACAACTGCTAAGTCTTGAGACTTCAGTATGAATGGTTGACAGCTAGATGTTTGAATAAATTGAATTTTGAATAAAAAGAAGACGAGTCGATGATGGATGATCGTGTTGTGTCGCGTGTTCGACAATATATATTGAACGTACAGTTACTAGAGAGACTTCATGCGCTGGTGCTGCAGGCTTAGGCTTTCCTTGGGGGATTACTGACTGAATCGTCATGAATTCAGCACCCGTTTAGGTTACTGCTGTATTTAATTTGTTTGTGGCATCGTCGTTGCTGGACTTTTTTTTTAAAGAGATAAAGATGGTTACAATTCCGTAATGTCAGTGTTAGTGTAGACTTTTGTTGTTTTGTTTTGGTTGTTTTTTTGGTTCTGTTGTTTTGTGGTGAATTTATACGGCAGGGTTGATGGCACGACTGAAAACTGGATGCATAAACACACTGTTGATTAAATATTCGTATGGTCGTGCTGTTGCGCTGCGACTTCTCTCTGCTGCTGCGCGTAATTCAGTGAAGTCGGGGATCAACCCTTCCGTCGATGCCACAGAATGAATATGCGTGAATGATGTGTCACAGAGACTTAACACTTGGATGGCGAGGTCCAGTATTCAGTCGGTCAGGGCGCTGGGCAGCAGGTGTTGTGTAATGGGTCAGGTTTTATGCGCTGAAAACCCCTGTCTGTCCACCCAGAAGTAGGCATACATGAGTAGAGCCTACATGATTCAGTTCAGGGAAGGTTGAAATGGCGGATAGAGAATGGTGGGCTCCTGCCTTTCACTGAGCCTTGACCTGGACGTGGTGAACCTCTTACAGTTCCCCGTCCTTAACGTCGAACAGACCTTGGGATTTTAACGGTTTTCACCTCACTACTGGCTAGACTGCTAGGGTGTAAGGGGTTGAAATTGTACAGCTTTGATTTTTGACAGATCGGCGTAGATTATCTTATGTGAGGCCTCTTTCGTTTTCTTTCTTTCTGCCCCCCCCCCCCCCCCCCTCCCAAGTTGTAACAAGATGATTCAGCTCATCAGATTCATATAGCTATACAATGTATTTAAGGCGGTGACATGTTCATACATTCTTGGCAATAGTATTGTCGAACTATTTGTTACAAGAGTGACACATGAATCACTGGTCTTTGTTATTTGTTGTTGTTGTTGTTTGTTGTTGTTGTTGTTGTTGTTGTTATTATCGTTGATATCTTCCGTGATCCCTCTATGGCATTCTTTTATGCTACTCATTCCGGCTGAGCCATACACAGCCTCATCTGGACGGAGTACCACAATCACAATCCACAGGGAACAATGTACACCAGGCCTTCATGAAGCCACCCACCGGGAGAGACACTGCACTGCTGTCCACTCAGTTTGGTGCTGTTCAGTAATGCCTGCTCTAACTCAGCGCAGGTTTTTTTCTTCCCTGATGATGAAATATCACTTTCACAATTTTACCTATGAATCCAAATAATACAGTCTTTGATCACTCTCAACGGCGACGTGTTTGTTCATCGATCTATTAATCGACAGGTGAGCCCGAATAGTACATGTACATAGGAAGTGAAGAAACGGTTATTAATAGCAACGTTCTTAATCCAACAAGCCCCTCATAAGGCTCGGAGCTAGGACAAAATGCCCCCGATGTTCCCCCAGTGTGGGTGCTTTGCTACGTAGGAGGGTATTTTGCTACACTGCACAAATATTAACATTCTGATCCCTGGTGCTCTGTTGGTCGCGAAGGAAGCTTCTTCCTATCAAATATGTATGGATTCTCATCAACACAGCGCGGGGGGAGCTGTACAGGATGCCATAGGTGGGGGTCCTGATGATTCCGTTTACCTGTAATTGAATATACCTGTCGGCACAAACATGACGTGATATCGACGTCATGATGAAGTTGACATGATATCCGTTCATGTTGTTTATACCCAGACGACCACACAGGCCACAGAAGCGGCAAATCCAGTTGAAATGAAGAAGAAAAAAAAAAGACTGCATAAGTAAAGAGGAGGATTTGCGTTCTGAAAGCTGAATCCACCTTCAACTGTCAAAAAATAAGCTGGGAAACGTTAATTCTGCATTATACGTGATCATTTAGGATGAACTGTATAATCTTCTTGTTAAAACTGAGAGACCTCATGTGCAGGAGCGATTGCGATTGATGGTGAGATTAACGTCATATCGGCCTGTGGCCCTTAAGGACAAGGTTCCTGCAGACATATGTCTGCATATTGTGGCAACTGCTGTCATCTGGCAGTGGTAGGTAGGTTTCAATGGGGGTCGTCGTATTCGTCTCCCAGAGCTCGTGTTCCTCTTGAACATTGGCTCAATTCTGGTCGTTATCTTCTTGAATGCTGGTTCAAGTTTGGTGAAATTGGTCTTGAACGTTGGTTCACTTTTAAGTTGTTGGTCGACCGACGATGGGCGTCGGTGTGTGTTGCCTGCTGTCCCCCAAACATCATCAGGCTGTCTTCAGGACCACCGGGCGGCCTTCTTCATGCTCGGGTGGCGATGGTCCTGTGCCGCGTGAGGCCGCCTCAAGGAGGAAGCAGGACGAAAGTCGCTGGAGCGCTGCACGAGCCCCTAAAACTTGGCGGGCACTCGCTGACTGCGGCCGAGAGGGCAATTTTTCAGCCCAACCCCCTAAGGAGTGCCCCCATGTCTGCCACCCCTCAAAACAGCACGGTATCCTGGGCCACGGTAGTTGCAGTCAGGCAGCGCTCCTTCGCCAATCGCCCCACATCTCCAGGAGCCGTCCCCCGGCGACACAGGCCAGACCCGCCGTCACCCACATGGCTGGAAGGTTGTCTGCGCCGCCCTACACTGATCTCTCACATCAGTGTCCCTCAAAGGAAAGCTGCCACCTCTCCCCTGGCGTCCACTGCTATGCCACACTCGCAGTGACGACGACGTGCAGAAGCCTCTCTGGAGAGGTTTTTATAGGAGTGTGCTTGTGTCACATCGTACAAATGGCAGCATTCAATCAGAGGGCGGCTAAAGCTAAGGGGTCCATCACACAGTACGCGCGATGATACCAGTATTCTCCGGATGCCAGTCCCAGTCCAAGAGATTGCTGGAGGGATCAGTGTATTTCTAAAGTCGCCGTCATTCGATGATGAGATCTGCTGGGTTGGTCCACAGCCGTCTGTTAGTGAGGTGAAGGATCTCGGAAAGCTTCCTTGGATGTTGCCTTGTGCTCTTTTTCCCTCCTCTTCCTACCTCCGGCTGTCAACGTGCCTAGATGGAGGTCGACCATCAGCGTGTGACTGAACTGACGGAGCGTGCGTCCCTGTTGGTAGTCATACACTTCTATTAGTAACATGCACCCACAAACTACGGCAGCCATGTTAGCGTTTTGAGGCACAGCGTGGTTTTGAAATAAAAATCCGAGTGAAACGCAACAACAGTTCCTATATCAAAAAAACCCCCCAAAACTTTCACTTCACCCTACGTCAGATTTTCAAGCCTCATTTAGAAACTCGCCCGTGAACGTACATTGGCGCTTCCGGGGCTTCCCAAAGCAATTCCATTCATTTCAGTCTGTTTGCTTGTAAGTATTACAATGAACATTAATTCGCATGTAGACAGAAAAAAGAGGTTCAATCAACTTTTCACTCTATGAAAATTTGAAAACAATTCAAATTTACTCGATAACTTACTCGCGACCTCGCCGAATGCATTCGTAGTGTATGACCTTGTGTCAGACGCTGTCACCTCACTTCCTGTCTACAAGCCCTGTCATAGACTTTGGAGATTACGCTGCAGTCTGCTGCTCTTAAGCGGAGGACGGCAGAGGGACATTTTGTTTCGTCGTCGTCGTTAATCGATGGAAATTGGGTTCTAGGATACTTTTGAGTTTTACAGTCCCGATTTTGGCGAGAAGCCTTCGTTGAGAAACAAACCGGATTGGATTCGGGGGATCTGTGTTTGGGCCGCCCCAGTTTGCTTCCCTTCCCCCCCACCCCCCCACCCGCCCATTCCCTCTACCTCACTCCCCATTGGACCCTACTTTGCATTACGTACCCCGTCTCTTTTCTTTTCCTTTTTTTTTTTCTTTTGTTAGTTGTTGCAAGTGGAAAGAATATTGTTCAGGTTCCCACGAACATTTACTTCCCCATTTTACCGAGTATGTATGCTTTATTCCCTCCTTTTTCCCCAATGTATGTTTTGATGGAACTTTCTGGTTCGAAAAAAAAAATCAAGTCATCTCGTTTTGAAACAAACAAACAAACAAACAATGATTTTAACCTGAACGGTTGGCGCCCTCAGCCACAGCCTTCAGTTCAGCCTGTCTGTCTGGAGGTGGAGAGTTCAGCAGATGTCAAATTGGTGTAGACGATAATGTATGTAATTATGTTTGTCGTTTTTCGTTCGGCGACAGGGTTTACATTTCTTCGCAGAAGTGAATGCACTGAAAGAGCTCTGTGTGACTGGTGTGCTGCGACACAACAAAAACTCAACTACGTTTTAGCTAGAGCGCTAGAGCTGTAGTTTCCACCGCTGACGGCCAAGCCGACCACACATCGCCAGAATCAGGGCACAGTCACCAGCTACAAAGGGCCACACTCGTCATCAAAATACAACGGTGATAGTCTTAACGCCTGAAATACACACCAGGTCGTAGCTACTGACATCCTTAATTAAGGTAGATACGACTAGTGAGTGAGTGCGTCGGCCGTTTTGCTTGATTTCTCTCACTAAAAAAAAAAAAAAAAAAGCCCACGCACACACATAGGCCCATGCCCGCACATCATACACACACGTGTGTATATTCACTACACACACATTAAAAAAAAACAACAAACAAAAAAAAACAAAAAAAAAAATTGTAGGTAGGCACTCAAGGTCTGACCAGCGCGTTGGGCTAATGCGTAGGTCAGACATCCGCTGAGTCGTAGTCACGAGACCCTCTTCTTCAATTTCTCATCTTGGTTGTTAATTCATTTATCCATCAGTTTCAAATCATGCGTAGTGTGGTCTCAAAACTTAGCGGATGTGGTGTAGCGTATATGGACTCGTCCGCACGCAGTGACGCCTCCTTGATGAAACCGAAACTAAAAAAAAAAAAAAAAAAAAAAAAAAAAAAAAGACATTACGGAAAACAGAAAATTAAAAACAAAATTTTCATGGCGCATAAGATACATGCTAAGTCTATTCGCTAATAATTTGGTCAAACAGGCTTGCAGCTAACGCCAATTTCAATGATCCAAATCTCACTGTCTGTCTTGCCTAGTCGTCATATTACAATAGACAAAGAACCAGCAGCTTTTGTTGCGGTGAGAATGGATAGTGCTGATCTTTTTTTTCGTGAAGTCTTGAAGTAAATGAAATGAAGTAACTGCCGTGCTATGCACTGAAAGTGGCGGGTCTAGCTGAGGCAAGGTGACTCGACTTAGGCTGCGTTGCCCGTGCCATTCCCATCAACATACATATACTGTTCCTCTCTTCGCTGTAGTCTTTTTTTGTCTCCATCCTTAGTCTTTCGCTATCCGCCTACTCTTTGTTTAGCGTTGACTTTACCCATCCTGCTTGTATTTAAAGTGTAACACACGTATTTCATCGATTTTGTTTACTTTTCCCAGATTTTACCTGGGGTGCGATCACAAACTGTACAACACGTTGGAACTCTGTGGCACTTTCCCCACGACCCCATGTTTTCGGCACTGAGCGTGCTGTGCCAGTGACCTTGACGTGGAGAAGGAAGCCGTGGTGTCGGGAGCAGCACGGCAACGGCACACGTTTTCCGCACAGCCACCTGCTCTGCAGTGTTATTTCTCGTGTCTCGTTCATAATTGAAATCCCCCACCCCCACCCCCAGCCCCCCCCCCCCCCCCCCCCCCCCCCCCCCCCACACACACACATCAGCTCACCCCCTCCCTCCCCACCCCATCCCCAGTCCGTTGTTTCTTTCTAACGGCTGTCGCCCAGTGGACGGACTGAGAGAGAGAGAGAGAGAGAGAGAGAGAGAGAGAGAGCGAGTTGTAGCAGCGGCGTTCTGTTGGGCCCGGCGTTGCCTCCAGTTGTTGACAAGCCTTATTGATTTTTCTCCTATTGAAGCACATACCGATCCTACGCCCCACACACCGACCGGACTGACTTGTGAGCTAGCTTGCCGCATCAGAGAGAGAGAGAGAAGAGAGAGAGAGGGGGAACAGAAAGGGGAAAAAAAAAAAACGCATGGGCAGACTGCGAACTGCTGTAAATAAAGCCCGCTCGCTACCACGCTTCTCCACAGTAGTAGTGGTGTGTGGCGTGTGTGCGTGCGCGTGTGTGTACGGGCGACGATGGGGGAGAGGGGGAAGATGTACAGAGACTGACTGACAGGCCACAGTCGACTGAGTGCAAGCAACCTTCAGCTTGTGGAGGCCCGGCGCTCACCCGCCACTACTACCATCTGTGAGAGGAATTTCGACGTCAGCTTTATTCGGGGTCACCTTCGCCATCACCGACTGCTGCTAGCAAAGGCCGGCGGCTCCAGGCTGTGCTCAGCTTCGCTTCACCCCCCTACACGTCGCTCTGTTGTGCTGGGGCTGGCAGCACCAGCAGCAGCAGCAGCGGCAGCAGCAGCAAAAACCGACAAGTGCTTGTCAGCCAGATAAATCCAAGTCGCTGTGTTCGTCCGTTCGTCCCGGATCAGCCAGCCACGTTGAGTCGCTGTCTTCTTCTTCTTCATCTTCTCCTCCCCTCCCCTCGTGTTTCAGTCTTCTCTCTCGGCTCCAGTGATGTACAGGGGGAGAAAGTGAGAATTCGGTGTGTTTTTTTCACCCACTCGTAAAATTCCTTTTTCTTTTTTTCTTTTCATGTGTACGGTGTTTACTGTGTTGATTCACGAAGTGCGTTTTGTTTTCTCTGTTTCACTCGGATGTTCGGTCTCTGTTTGAGGAGAAAATACACCGTCAGCGAGGCAAGGAGAAAGTTTCGATGACTGGTGGGTGCACTGGTGTTTTTCCTTTATCGTTGTGTGTCTTTACCTTGAAGGGGCGATGAGTAATGGTTCTTCTCACTCTCCGCACAGAGATATGTAATCAAAGCTGATGCTACCAACCACACACTGTTGTTGTAACTTTTTTAACTGATAATTGTTTTCATTGTTTCTTTTTTTCTTTCTTTTTTCTTTTTCTTCTTTTTTTTTTTTTCTTTTTTTTTTTTTTTTTTTTTTTTGGATTCAATATCCGACCGAAGAAGAAGAAGGGAGCCAAACAACTATCACATACCGGAAGTTTCGAACCGGAAGTGGGGTCGCATTCTGAGTGACCTGGTCTTCGAGGTCCCAAGCAGAGGGAGACCAGAGAGAAAGAAGAAGAAGACCTCCTTTCTCCCTCCCCCCCCCCTCCCCTCCCCCTCCCCTCAGAGGGAGAGAGAAGGCACCCGAGGGCTCTGACCGACCCCCAGAAAAGCGGGAGAAAAAGGGGGGGTGGTGTGGTGGTGGGAGAGGGAGATGCTGGTGAGGAAGAGGAGGCAACTCTGTGAGGCGCGGCAGTCGTCATGACTACGGGCGGGGGTCGTTTCGATTTTCGACGATGGCGGGACCTACTGCGGAGGTTGGGAGGACGGTAAGGCCCACGGCCACGGCGTGTGCACGGGGCCCAAGGGGCAGGGGGAGTATGCCGGCGCCTGGCAGTACGGCTTCGAGGTGTCGGGGGTGTACACCTGGCCCTCGGGCAACGCCTACAAGGGCCAGTGGTTCCAGGGCAAGCGCCACGGGCTGGGGCTGGAAACCAAGGGACGATGGATGTACCGGGGCGAGTGGACGCAAGGCTTCAAGGGCCGATACGGAGTGCGCCAGTCCACCACCTCTGGGGCCCGCTACGAGGGCACGTGGACGACGGGCCTTCAGGACGGCTATGGCTGTGAGAGCTACGCCGATGGAGGTAGGCTGTAGTAGTGACAGTAGTTGAGGTAGTTTGTAGGTTTGACTCATGGTGCTTAGTTGAACTTCATTTTTTTTTGTATGTTTAACCTTTCTTTTTGGATCTTGTATGTATACCACGGGTACTGAACTGTTTGTTTGTTAGTGTAATTGCTTCTTTTGTACACACACACACACACACACACTCACATGTACACACACACACACACACACACACACACACACACACACACACACACACACACACACACACACATATTATGTATATATTTGTTTGTTTGTTTTTTGACCCGACTCATTGGCCTCATTCGGTGTGCCATTGTCTTGACTGGTTGGCCTCTTGGAAGTATGGTTTCTTTGTGACTGAATAAAAAGGGTGAGGAATTAGGTTATAACACCTGAAACTTGTACCAGCACGATTGTACCCTCATAACGCCAACAAACCATAGGTTTACAGACTGAAAGGTTAACAAACTGAACATGAAATATGCAGATGATGCCTGCGAGCTGTATAGTATTCGGTCACTTTAAGAATACACTGAACACTGCCATCACTTAGTCAGTTGGTATCGGCGTGTGTTTTATCAGTCTTTATTTTGGGGGGTGTGAGGTGGATGGGGGGGGGGGGGGGGGGGGCATTGGGGGGGGGGGAAGGGGGAAACTAGAGATGAGGTTGGGGATTGGGAGTGGGGTGGGGGTAGGGTAGAGGGGGAAACTAGGGGTGAGGGTGGGACTGGTCCCTCTTAGGAAAAGTGATGAAGTAGCAATGGTGAGGTCCATGGATGTCTGCCTTCCTGTGGATTAGAGAATGGGAATCATCATCATCGTTCTCATTATCATCATCATCGTCGTCATCATCATTATCTTGCCCATGACCAGCATCGGAGAGAAGAAGAAAAATGATACCCCACACTTCAGTTATCAGGCGCTGGTGGGAGTCGAACTGGCTACCCGTAGATTGGAACCCAGGGCGCGAACCACCCGGTAGTAGCACCCGGGATGGTACAAGAAGAACAAATAAGGCCTATCGAGATGTGGTGCAGACGAAGCGATGAATGGCGAGATAAACTCTCCGCTGGCCTACAGCGGGTTTCTAGTCCCAAGTCTGTGTGTGAGGTCCCAGGTAAAACTTAGTGCTGATCATCCTTGATGCTTTCTTTGTATGCTCAGCAGCTCAACAAATCATCTGACGATGCCCTCATTACGCGAAACAGTGGTGCTTTGTTGATTGAACGTCATACACAAAGAAGCTCTGAACGTCATACACAAAGAAGCTCTGAAAACTGTTTGTGAATCTTTATATGAACAGCAGCCGTGCGAATGATACTTTATATACAAAGCAGCCTTACACTTGTTGATGCATTAACTCTGAAAACTGTTTGTGAATCTTTACATTAATAGCAGTCGGTGCGAATGATACTTTTTGTACAAAGCAGCCTTACACTTGTTGATGTATTAACTCTGAAAACTGTTAGTGAACCTTTACATTAATAGCAGTCGTGCGAATGATACTTCATATGTCCAAAGCAGCCCTGCAGTTGTTGATGTACTAAGTAGCTCTGAAAAGTGTTTGATGTATTAACTCTTGAAAACTGTGAATCTTTACATAAATAGCAGCAGTGCGAGTAATACTTTAAGTACAAGCAGCGCTGCACTTGTTGATGTATTAATTCTAAAAAGTGTTTGTGAATCTTTATATAAAAAAGCACCGTGCGAACGATGCTTTATGTACAAAGCAGCCCTGCACTGGTTGATGAATCTTTATGTGAAAAGCAGTGTGTGGGTCTAGAACCATTCAGGTCGTTTGATGATCAGTTATGTCAGAAGTAGTGCTGTACATCATTTATGCTGTTACGTGTATATATGAGGAAAAGATCGATTACTTTCATGTTAGACTGGCTATTTTAATGATATTTTTTGGTAATGGAAAGCTTCACACACACACACACACACACACACACACACACACACACACACACACACACACACACACACACACACACACACACACACACACACTCCTTCTGTCTCGGTGTCTCTGTCCCTATCTCTCTCTCTCATTCTGTATATAGACACAGACAGACAGACTACACACACACACACACACACACACACACACACACACACACACACACACACACACACACACACACACACACAGCGCCCTCTGCCCTCCATACATACACTATTTGAGAACAATATGAATCGTACCATTAACAATGAAGAGAGAGAGAGAGAGAGAGAGAGAGAGAGAGAGAGAGAGAGAGAGAGAGAGATGAGGGGATGGAGGTGACCATGTTCATGAGCGTGTAGAGCAAGCGTTAGAGACATAAACCTGCCTTTGTAAAAATAAAGCGATCCTTATTCATAATTCTGAACCTCTCCGCGACAGTAGAGAGCCAGCCTTACACATAGGCACCTATCTACGATAATAGTAACTGTATGGGGAGGGAACTGACGAGCGAGGAGGAAGTGGGTGGGGTGGAGATCATGTTCATGATAGTTATGAGCGTTTGAGCGATAAACGTGTCCATGAGAGTCGAGAGGAAGCCTTAATCTTACTCCTGAACCTGTGTATTACACCTGGAAAACAGCCTCATACCTGAGACAGCGGTGTACAAGCCTTGCTCATAGGTATCTGTCTATCATAGTAGAAAGCAAGTCTGACACATGAGCACCTGACTATGACGGTAGAGAGCAAGCCTTACACAGAGGTACCTGTCTGTAGATGTAGACAGCCAGTCTTAATGATATTGGAACCTGTCTATGACAGTCGACGACAAGTCCGACGCACAGTTACCTGGCCGTGACAGAAGAAAGCAAGGCGTGCTCATTGTGTGCCTGTCTAAACAGGCAGAAAAGCAAGCCTATACATTTACACAGACAGACAGACAGACAGACGGACACACATACACTCACACACACATACATGCACACACACACACACACACACACACACACACACACACACACACACACACACACACACACACACACACACGCACACACATACACATGCAATACAAACACGTACACACACACACACACACGCGCGCGCGCGCGCGCACACACACACACACTCACACACACACACACACACACACACACACACACACACACACACACACACACACACACACACACACACACACATGCACACAAGACAGTAGGAAAGAAACCTTACACATAACTGCCTGTCTTTAATAGTTGACAGCAAGCCTCATTTAACAATGACAGAAGAATACAAACCTTACACATAGAAACCTGTCTATGACAGCACAAAAGCACCTCTTGGTCATGTCTGTCTATGACAGTGGAAAGCAAAATTGTAAGTAAACCTTACTCATAGGAGCCTATCTATGAGTTAGAAAGCTAGTTTTTGACGTAGTAACCTGGCTAAAACAGTAAGAAAACAAGTCATACTGTTATACAAACAAACCGGTGAGGGAAACAAAATGAGCCTTACTCACAGGAACCTTTGGATGATCAGAGATAGCAAGCCTTACACACACACACGAACCTGTCTACGACGGTAGAAAGCAGACATTGCGTAGCAACCTTGGATAAGACAGTAATAAAACCCGTAATAAAACAAACCTTTCAGTTACACAAAGGAACTTGTGCAGGAAAAAAAAAAAACAGCGTTGCTTATACGAACCTGTCCTTGATCACAGAAAACAGGCCTTACACACGTGAACCTACCCCTGATATAAAGAGGCTAGCCTTATCTCCAGGAACCTGGTGATGACTAAAGACTGCAAACAATAAAGAAAGGACCGGTGTCTGACTCTAGAAAGCAAGCTACACACATAGGAAACTGTCTATTACAGAAAAACAAAGCCTTGCACTATGAACCTGTTAATAGTAGGAGCAGGTGGTGCAGGATTGCTCCCAGCTGGTTTGTTCGGCAGTTGAGGACAGTGCTTCTCTGGGTCCTACCTGCACCTCGGGTGCACCGTTTTCTTGAACCTGTCAATGGTAGAAGAATGCAGCAAGCCTTGCACGACGTGAGAACCTATGAAAGTAGAAAGCAAGTCTTGCGCGTAGAAAGCTATTACATTAGGGAACAAGTCTACAACATGGGAACCTGCAGATAACAGTAGAATGTAAGCTTACACATGGGAACCTTTGAAGTAGAAAGCAAAGCCTTACACGCAGGAACCTGTCGATAACAGTTAAAAGCAAGTCTTGCACATAGGAGCCTGCCTGTAACAGTAGAAAAACAAGCCTCACACGAAAGAACATCTGAAGCTGAAAGCAAGCCTTAGATTTAGGAACTTTTCACAACAGAATGCGAGCCGTACACATTGAAACTGTCTATGATAGTACACCGCAAACCACATCCACGGGAATCTGTCTATGACAGAAGAAAGGAAACCTTACACATAAACGTATGTATGTTATGACCGTAGACAGGAAGCTTTACAAACAGGAACCTGTCTATAAGAGCAGAAAGCAAGCCTTACACATGTCCTGTCCATGGCAGCAGAGAGCAAGCCTTACATGTCCTGTTCATGGCAGTAGAAAGCAAACCTTACACATGTCCTGTTCATGGCAGTAGAAAGCAAACCTTACACACATGTCCTGTTCACGGCAGCAGAGAGCAAACCTTACACATGTCCTGTTCATGGCAGCAGAGAGCAAGCCTTACACATGTCCTGTTCATGGCAGCAGAGAGCAAGCCTTACACATGTCCTGTCCATGGCAGCAGAGAGCAAACCTTACACATGTCCTGTTCATGGCAGCAGAAAGCAAGCCTTACATGTCCTGTCCATGACAATAGAAAGCAAGCCTTACACATGTCCTGTCCATGGCAGCAGAAAGCAAGCCTTACATGTCCTGTCCATGGCAATAGAAAGCAAGCCTTACACATGTCCTGTCCATGGCAATAGAAAGCAAGCCTTACATGTCCTGTCCATGGCAGCAGAAAGCAAGCCTTACACATGCCCTGTCCATGGCAGCAGAAAGCAAGCCTTACACATGCCCTGTCCATGGCAGTAGAAAGCAAGCCTTACACATGCCCTGTCCATGGCAATAGAAAGCAAGCCTTACACATGCCCTGTCCATGGCAGTAGAAAGCAAGCCTTACACATGCCCTGTCCATGGCAGTAGAAAGCAAGCCTTACACATGCCCTGTCCATGGCAATAGAAAGCAAGCCTTACACATGCCCTGTCCATGGCAATAGAAAGCAAGCCTTACACATGCCCTGTCCATGGCAATAGAAAGCAAGCCTTACACATGCCCTGTCCATGGCAGAGGAAAGCAAGACGTACACACAGCATGCAACATGTATTTGACAGTAGAAAGCAACCCTTACACACGGGAACCCTGTTTTGAACAACTGAAGGTAAGCCTATAAAAACACATAGGAGCCTATTCTTGACAGTAGACATCTAGCATTACCGTTAGGACCTGACTGTAAGAGCAGACAACAAACCTTGTATGTGGAAACCGGTCTGTGACAACAGAAAGCGAGCCTTAGACACATAGGAACGTGTCTATGATAGTTGATACCGAGCCTCACACATTGGAACCAACCTCTGACAGTAGACAAAAACTCTTACGCACAGTAACCTAATCTATGACAGTAGAAAAGAAAACCTTTCTCATTAGAACCTGTCTGCAAAAGTGGAAAGCAAGCCATACCCACAGAAACCGTGACAGAAGAATGCAAGTCCTTCATGGCATTAGAAGGGAAACCTTGCACGTAAGCATCTGTCTATGATAATAAAAGCAGGTCTTTCAAATGGCATTCTGTAATGATTGTAGACAGCAAGCCTTGCACATAGGTACTGTCCATGACAGAAAACAGCAGACCTTACCCATAGGAGTTTGTAACAGTTGAAAGTAAGCCTTACACATGTATACGCCTGAGACAGTAGAAAGCAAGCCATACAAATAGGTACCTGTCTATGACGGCAGAAAGCAAAACAAAACATGGGAACCGGTCTATTACCTACTACAATAGAAAGCACGCCTTGTATCTGTATCTGTCCATGATACATATAGGCGGCTGTCCATGACCGTAGAATCAAGCCTTACATATAGGAAACTTTCTACGACGGTAGAAAAGAAGTCTTAGAAATTGAAAATTGCCAATAACAGTAGAAAGCAAACTTTTCACAAAGGAACCTGTCTATGACAGTTGAAAGTAAACTTTTCACATAGGAACCTGTCTATGACAGTAGAAAGCAAACTTTTCACATAGGAACCTATGACAGTAGAAAGCAAGCTTTTCACATAGAACCTGTCTATGACAGTAGAAAGCAAACTTTTCACATAGGAACCTATGACAGTAGAAAGCAAACTTTTCACATAGAAACCTGTCTATGGAAAGTAGAAAGCAAACCCTACGCACAGGTACCTTCTGTAAAGTCGAAAGCAGCCACATCAAGAAGAACAGGACAATAACAGAAGAAAGCAGGTCTGACTTGTGGGAACGTTTTCATGTCAGCAGAAAACAAACCTTACACATAGGAACTTACACATGATAGTAGAAAGCAATCTCAACCCATTGAAACTAGTCTGTGACCTTTAGAAAGCAAGCTTTATACATAGGAACCTGTCTGTGACAGTAGAAAACAAGTTTTACTGTTAGGAACCTACCTAAGACAGCAGAAAACGAACACACACAGTAGTAGAAAACAAGTCTTACTCCTAGGAAACTATCTAAGACAGCAGAAAAAACAAACGTAGTACATAGGAACTTGTCTGTGACACCAGAGATCAAGCGTTATATACAGGAACCGGTCAATGACAGAAGACGGCAAGCTTTTCGTACCTTTGACAGCCGATAGTATATCTTGCATACATGAGCCCGTGCCTTCGTTCGTGGAACTCGCAGTTTCCCGATCCTCGAAGCCCAGTAGAATTGTTAGCCTTGCGACAACCGAAACACAATGAAAGCAGATTGATCAGTGCGCGTGGAACTGGGAGGGGTATTGTTAACAGCTGTAGACAGTGTTTTAAGACGGCCCTTGTCGCACTCGAATAGTTTGATGCTGACCAGTGCGAGCGACTACGGTTTGTGAAGACCTGAGTAGTGCGTGAAGCCCCATCATGAGGATGTTTCAGACCATGGCCTAGTCATTACAAGGATGGTACATTCTGTTTCCCTGTCACCACAGGGATGTTACATTCTATTTCCCTGCCAGCCCAAGGATGTTACCGTCTTCGCTGTCATCACTAGGGTACTATGTTCTATGTTCTATGTCATCACAAGTATGTTTACAGTCTAGTCCCCTGTCATCGTGAGGATGTTACAGTCTGTTTTTTCTGTCCTCACTAGGAAATTTTTCCGTCTGAGATAAAGTTTGTTTGCCGGATGGCGTCTGCAAGTTGTGCAATTGCTTCTGTTGTCAAATGACATGATTGAATGAGTCTGTGAGCGTAGGAGTGGTCGTAGCTGGTATTAGCTGGTCACCACAAGGTCTGCTCACGATTCGGGGTCACCAATGAAGCATCACACAGACGCGAAGGCAACGTTTTAGATATTTAATAACAAAACTAAAACATTCTCTGATCAGCTTCTTTGACACTGTTGTTGAACAACGTGGTCATAGCAACGCTTCCAGTTTCCAACTACAATTGACTAAAAAACCCAAATCGCATGCGACGTTATGTCATTAGATAAGTGCTACAATAATGTTCTATTCCTCTGTTACACAAGGATCTTATAGTCTTTTCCATTCTCATTACAAGGATTTTGCTGTGTATTCCCTTGTCGTCATATTAATATTACAGTCTCGTACCCTCTCAATACACATGCATGTTATTGTCTTTTCCCCTGTTATCACGATGATGTTACTGTCCACTCCCCTCTTATTACAGGATGTTACTGTCTATTCCCCTCATCACACGAAGATGTTACGGTCTGGTCTACTCTGTCTTCATTAGGATTGTTATAGTTTTTTTGCCCTTCTCAGTACAGCACAAGGATGTTATGTTTTCGACTATTCCTCTGTCACTAGTGGGTGTCACAGTCTGTTTCTGTTTAGCACTAAGATGTTACATTCTATTCTTTAGTCATCACAACAATGTTACGGATGCTGCAGCCTATTTTACTGTCATCACTGGGATGTTACGCACTCTTCTTCTGTCATCACAACATTGTTGCAGTCTATTTCCTGTCTCATAACAAAGGTGTTGCAATCTGTTTCCTTGTCATCACCAGGAAGTTCAATTCCTCTGTCATCACAACGATGCTATATTCTATTCCTCTGTCTGTGCAACCGTGTTAGAGTCTGTTCCTCTATCATCTCCAAAGTCTTAAAGTCTATCCATCTGTCACCGCATGTATGTTGCTGTCTTATTCGTCTGTCGTTTGAAAGATAACGCAGCGTATTCCTATGTCACCACAGGGATGTTACAGTCTTTTCCTCTGTAATAACAAAGAATGTTGTGTATCCCCAGCTCATTGCAGGGAAGATACAGTCTTATCCTCTGTCATAACAAAGAATGTTGTGTATCCCCAGCTCATTGCAGGGAAGATACAGTCTTATCCTCTGTCATAACAAAGAATGTTGTGTATCCCCAGCTCATTGCAGGGAAGATACAGTCTTATCCTCTGTCATAACAAAGAATGTTGTGTATCCCCAGCTCATTGCAGGAAGTTACAGTCTATTCTAATGTCTTCACAAAGGTGCTTCAGTTTATTCCAATGTCATCACAGGGGTCGTACGGTCTAGCGAAAAGTTGAATACATCAGGATGTAGATTATCTATAACAAACAAAGAGACAGACAGACAGACAACAAGCACACCAAAAACCGCCCAAACAGACAGACAACAAGCACACAAACAAACGGCCAAACAGACGGACAGCAAGCACAGAAAGAACGAAACAAACAGACAACGAGCACACAAAGACCTAAACAAACAAACAAACAACAAGCACACAAGACAAACAAACAGAACAGCACAGACAGACAGACAACAAGGACACCAAGGCCTAAACAAACAAACGAACAGACAGACAACGAGCACACAAAGACCTAAACAAACGAACAGACAAGACAACGAGCACACAAAGAAAACCTAAACAAACAAACAACAACAACAACAAGCACACAAAGACCTAAACAAACAAACAAGACAAGACACAACGAGCACACAAAGACCCAAACAAACAAACAGGCAGACAACAAGCACACAAACAAATACCCAATCCCGAAGATTGAGGGGCAGTGGAATTCCTGAGAGAGGTGTCTGATAAACGGTTCAAGCCTAGCGCTTTCTCACTGCTGTCGGTGGCTGATGATGGGAGATGTCTAGAGTTAGGAACACTGAAGACTATAATGACCATTCACTGAGCAGGATGTGTGCGTGCGTGCGTGCGTGCGTGCGTGCGTGCGTGCGTGCGTGTGTGTGCGTGCGTGCGCACAGTGATGAAGAGAGAATGAAGATGAAACACTTTTCTGGGTAGGGCCGCCGATAAGTGTATGGGAGGCGGAGATGAGGGGAAGAGTGGGGAGAGGGG
>JADBJO010000604.1:165000-170000 GCA_016801955.1 Conus betulinus | reverse complement strand
GGTTGGTAGGTAGGTAGGTAGGTTATGCACAATGCAACAACAAGCATAACGCCTACAGTGTCGGAACAGCCTGTATTGGGCTGTCTTTACGGCTGCAGCCAAAACATAATTACCTGACAAATAATGTTTTGTAAGTTGAATGACTGAAGCAAAACATTTAATTGTAAGCTGAATGAGTGAAGCAAGACATTTAATTGTATGAAGATGGAATTAAAAAAAAAAAAAAGTAAGTAAGAAGAAGAAGAAGAAGAAAGATAGTGAGGGATATTCGGAAAGAGAGAGAGAGAAGGAAGAAAACTCTCTGTTGTCACAAATGCTGATTCAGAGCAGACCACATGAGACATGCATGTAGTTGGAAGTTGGACAACTCAGTGATTACTGAACGGTTCATGGAAGATAAAAGATCAACTCAGTGATGAGAGAGAGAGAGAGAGAGAGAGAGAGAGAGAGAGAGAGAGAGAGAGAGAGAGAGAGAGAGATATATATATATAGAGAGAGAGAGACAGACAGACAGACAGACAGACAGACAGACAGACAGACAGACAAACGGACAGAAATAAAGAGATACAGCGTCAGTCTCTCCAAGCCGACGCCATCCATACCATTATCAAGCCCCTAGCAAGTACATGTTATGTCACCAAGACAGACAGATAGACAGACACACAGACAGAAAATCAAGAATACAGCGTCAGTCTTTCCGAGCCAACGCCATCCATACCGTCCATTATCAAGCGCGAAACCAGTACATGTTATGTCACCAAGACACACCTGTAGACGAACAACACCTTTGGGCGTGGATGCCAACCAACAGCAGCCTACGAGAGACAGACAGACAGACAGGCAGGCAGACCCACATCCGCGAGACATGTGTGCGTATGTATGTACACATACATACATACACCACGCCCGCAGCCTACATGTTTGTCTGCTATTCTTTGTCTTTCTTCTGCGTCATGTCTGCCGAGCATGGAGAGACTTGTTACCGTCGCTTCGATCTGTTGTCCTTTCTCTACCCCATAAACCGTCTGATTTCACATCTGCCTGGCACTAACCGCTCCGTGGCGGTTCCTCTCTCTCTCTCTCTCTCTCTCTCTCTCTCTCTCTCTCTGACTCTCTCTCTGACTCTCTCTCTCTGTCTCTCTCTCTCTCTCTCTCTCTCTCTCTCTGCTCTCTCTCTCTGTGCCTCTCTCTCTGTGTGTGTGTGTGTGTGTGTGTGTGTGTGTGTGTGTGTGTGTGTGTGTGTGTGTGTGTGTGTGTGTGTGTGTTGCATAATCGTGTCATGAGCCACCCGGCATTAACCATGTCCTTATTAAGCGTTCTGATGTGCACGACATCGTGAGGGATGAGCACTTAGCAGCTGACTTAAAGACCCTGCTCAGAGATGTCATTTTTCTTTTTTTTTTTTTTGTTTTTAGGTTAAAGTATTCATTCTTTTTTCACCCAAGGTTAATAGACTTCATCCTTTTTAGTCAATACGTAGCCGGAAGTGGAGGGTTTTTTAGCTTACTTTTAAAACTGAGAGTTGAGAGCGTTTCAGATCGAGGGGAGGGGAGGGGGAAGGTGGGGAACTGGAGATGGAGGAAAGCTCGTGATGAACAGGAAACTTGCAAATCCTAAGGACAGCGTCAGCTGATTGGTGGACTGGAAAAGAGGGGGAGAGGAAAGAGTGAATAAATGAACTGTCAACGGCGAAGGTTTGAAGCGCTGTGGTTTTAAAGGCGGGGCCGGGAGAAAGGAGTGTGTGTGTGTGTGTGTGTGTGTGTGTGAGGGGCTGTACCTCCAGATCTGTATAGAAGGCCTCCTCTCTCTCTCTCTCTCTCTCTCTCTCTCTCTCTCTCTCTCTCTCTCTCTCTCTCTCCTTCTCTCTCATATGTTCGATCGGAAGACAGAAGATAGGCAACGCAACGTCGAATGTTGATGGTTTGGTTTTTTTTTTTTTTCTTTTTCTTTTTTTTTTCTAGCCGACTCTGACGCCATTCCAGTTGTTATTTCTAGATCATCTGTAGCCAATAAGACCACATTACGCCCCCCCCCCCCCCACCCCCTTTATAATTTAGCCTCTCCTTCCCTCCCTTTCCAGCAACTTGTATCGTAAGTTAACCCGTTGAGCAATGACTAGATAATGAACTAGACGAACACTCGGTCTCCACTCGGGAGACCGCACATCTTGGCCAAGGCTGGACGAGTTTAGATCTGCCACTGTCAATTCATGAATGAAAACACGAATTATTTCAACGCTAGGGGAAGTAGAAGTAGATGAGGACTGAAAGAGTTACTTCTCATTTACTTTGTTTTAATAGGACATTGCTAAGCACGACACTTCAACGTTTACTCCACCATTAACTTTGAACATGGAATGGAATAATATTACTTCATAGGTAATTATCAGTTCGTTGCAGTAACATCACCTTGCTCATATTCTATAGAAAATGATATGTTTCAAGTCTTCTTAATCACGTGAGGAACAGTCGGAACCGCTCGTTTGATCTGGCGGATCTTCGCCACGGCTCTGCACCAAAATTTGACAGGTTCGTTTTGGGGCCATATCAAGTTTCTTCAAAATTGTTCGAATAGTTTAAGCATTTAAATAAGATTTAATGATCTTGCTGCGTGAGTCTGGTTTTGCCGTTTGATACGGAATCACTCAACAGGTCTGCTTCAAAATTTTATGGATACTTCATTGAGTCACTGGCATTTTTTTTTTTTTTGAAAAAAAAAACAGATATTGGTTTAAAACAAACAGATATTGGTTTTTTGTTGAGAAAAAACTAGCTCTTTAAATTTTCGGAGTGATTTTGTTGACATTAACAGCTAGCAAAGAACTGTGACCGCTATCGGACATAGCACATGAAAACAAAGTCTGTCTTTCGGAGGAGACAATAACATTAATGTACAGTGGAGCTTTGGAAAATCACTGTGACCTTTGTTACCTGACAACACGTTCGAAACACACGTCAAATCTCTCCCCCTCCACCTGTCTCTCTCTGTCTCTCTCTCTTCGTGTTCCAGAAACATAGTCAGATAAAGCGCAGTTCAACATTCGCACACGCAGACGCGCACATGCAGCGAAAGCACCCCAGGAATGCTGATGTTCATTGTGGAACTGCGCAATATTGTTGCTGCGACAAAGTATGGAATAATTGCTGGGTCCAAAGGGTTTTCATTTTTTGGACTCTCTCTCTCTCTCCTCTCTCTCTTTCTCTCTCTCTGTGTGTGTGTGTGTGTGTGTGTGTGTGTGTGTGTGTGTGTGTAAACATAAGCAAATTTTACGTTTACAAGGATATTCAGACTCACAAGTATTTTAATGTGGCTCTAGTAACTGTCTTTTCAGGGGTGCGGCGGTGGAGGATAGTGTGGGCCATAATCATAACTTTAATTCCTTTTGATACAGTTGCTTCGCTGGCAGCCTGTCAAAATAAAACTCAAACCGTAATAAACATTGTGCTACTGGAAACACACACACACACACACACACACACACACACACACACACACACACACACACACACAGAGGCACGCATGCACGCACACAGGCACGCATGCACGCACACAGGCACACAGACGCACGCACGCACGCACGCACACACACATACACATACACTCTCTCTCTCTCTCTGTCACACACACACACACACACACACACACACACACACACACACACACACACACACACACACACACACACAATGTAGTCCTTCTCTTGGGAAATTCTCTCTCTCTCTCTCTCTCTCTCTCTCTCTCTCTCTCTCTGTGTGTGTGTGTGTGTGTGTGTGTGTAAATATGGTACAGACTTTTGAGACAAAGAAGTTACCATAAGAAAGCGTGACTCTTATCTTTTCGAACTCCCACGTGCATGTAGTTCAAGGTCGTAGGCTGTGTTCGATTTTTATTTCATTTGTACTCATAGTTCGTGAAGTGATGCTATTCGGGATGAGCACAGAGGGTCAGCTCTCTAAAACGGCAGTGAGAAATGACGCAGGCTGAACGAACGAACTGGCAAATGGAAAAAAAAAAAAAATACCGCGAAACATTTTGCGAATAAAAAAAAAAGAAAATTACAATTTAGGGTATGAAAAATAATGCAGTTAGAAATAGAAAAGGATATCCTCTCTGAACTCTAGCCCATAAAACGAAAAATAGAGCAAAACGTTATTTTTAGAACAGGTACCCTTTCCCTTCTCCAGCTCTTAAAGACAAGATCTGTTTTGCTGGCATCGAAGTTGAAGTAGATTATGAACGGAGAGAAGGCGAATAAGACATGGGGTTCTGTACGTGTTCTCTTCTATATTTGAGTTCTTTAAGATTTCCGTTTGCTGCTTTTTTTTTTTTTTTTTTTTTTTTTTTTTTTTTTTTTCTTTTTCATTTGTAGCTGTAACCTTTTCCTTTTTTCATCGTTTCCGGATTGTTAATCTCTGTCTGTCTGTCTGACTGTCTGTCTGACTGTCTGTCTGTGTCTGTCTGTCTCTCTCTCTCTCTCTCTCTCTCTCTCTCTCTCTCTCTCTCTCTCTCTCTCTCTCTCTGCCCCACTCTCACTGTCTCTCTCACTCCCTCTCTCTCTCATCTTCCGTTTTTGTTTGAACCTTTCTTTGTTTAAGAATTCCAAGCACTCTCTTTTTTTTTCATTTTTGAGTTGTTAAATCTTTCATTTGTCTTTTCTTTCCTTTTTTTTTGATCTGTTAGTTTCAGCCTTTGTTATGTTCTTACCATCCGTTAGTTTGTTGACTTTTTTGTGTCTTTTATTTCTCCTGTCCAAGTTGTTTAATCTTTCTCTTTTTAGTGATCACTTGATTATTTTTCCCCCCTGTTTTTAATTCCAAATTGTTTAGCTTTTTCCTATTTCGTCTTCTATTTGTTCATCACTTGACACACCCCCCCCCCCCCCCCCTCTCTCTCTCTCTCTCTCTCTCTCTCTCTCTCTCTCTCTCTCTCTCTCTCTCTCTCTCTCTCTCTCTCTCTAACCTCAAATACTTGTTTAGCTTTTCCTGCCTGTTTCATCTCCT
>JADBJO010000604.1:147500-155000 GCA_016801955.1 Conus betulinus | reverse complement strand
CAGTACAATGCAGTGCATTACAATACAGCACAATGCAGTGCATTACAATACAGCACAATGCAGTGCATTACAATACAGTACAATGCAGTACAATGCAGTGCATTACAATACAGCACAATGCAGTGCATTACAATACAGCACAATGCAGTGCATTACAATACAGCACAATGCAGTGCATTACAATACAGTACAATGCAGTACAATGCAGTGCATTACAATACAGTACAATGTAGTGCATTACGATACAGTACAATGTAGTGCATTACAATACAGTACACTGCAGTGCATTACGACGATACAGAACAATGCAGTGCATTACAATACAGTACAATGCAGTACAATGCAGTGCATTACAATACATACAATGTAGTGCATTACGATACAGTACAATGTAGTGCATGCATTACAATACAGTACACTGCAGTGCATTACGATACAGAACAATGCAGTGCATTACAGTACAGTACACTGCAGTGCATTACGATACAGAACAATGCAGTGCATTACAGTACAGTACAATGCAGTCCATTACGATACAGTGCAATACAATACATTACAGTACAGTGCATTAGAATACAGTACTATGCAGTGCATTACAGTAAGGTGCATTAAATACAGTACAATGCAGTTCAGTACAGTACAATGCAGTGCAGTACAGCACAGTGTAATGCATTGAATTATAACACAGTACAATACAGTGCATTACAATACAATACAATGCAGTGCATTACAGTAGAGTACAATACAGTCCATAACAGTACAGTACAATACAGGGCATTACAATACAGTACAATGCAGTGCATTACAGTACAGTACAATGCAGTGCATTACAATACAGCACAATGCAGTGCATTACAGTACAGTACAATGGAGTGCATTACGATACAGTACAATGCAGTGCATTACAATACAGTACAATGCAGTGTATTACAACACAGTACAATGCAGTGTATTACAACACAGTACAATGCAGTGCTTTACAATACAGTACAATGCAGTGCATTACAGTACAGAACAGTACAGTACAATGCAGTGCATCACAATACAGTACAATACAGTGCATTACAATAGAGTACAATGCAGTGCATTACAGTACAGTACAATGCAGTGCATTACAATACAGTAAAATGCAGTGCATTACAGTACAGTACAGTACAATGCAGTGCATTACAATACAGTACAATGCAGTGCATTACAGTACAGTACAATGCAGTGCATTACAATACAGTAAAATGCAGTGCATTACAGTACAGTACAATGGAGTGCATTACGATACAGTACAATCCAGTACATTACAATACAGTCCAATGCAGTGCATTACAGTACAGTACAGTACAGTACAGTACAGTACAGTACAGTACAATGCAGTGCTTACGATACAGTGCATTACAGTACAGTACAATGCAATGCATTACAGTACAGTACAGTAGAATGCAGTGCGTTACAATACAGGGCATTACAATACAGTACAATGCAGTGCATTACAATACAGCACAATGCAGTGCATTACAATACAGCACAATGCAGTGCATTTCAATACAGTACAAAACAGTGCATTACAATACAGCACAATGCAGTGCATTACAATACAGTACAATACAGTGCATTACGATACAGTACAATGCAGTACAATGCAGTGCATTACAATACAGCACAATGCAGTGCATTACAATACAGCACAATGCAGTGCATTACAATACAGCACAATGCAGTGCATTACAATACAGTACAATACAGTCCATTACAATACAGTACAATGCAGTCCATTACGATACAGTACAATGCAGTGCATTACAATACAGTACAATGCAGTGCATTACAATACAGCACAATGCAGTGCATTACAATACAGTACAATGCAGTACAATGCAGTGCATTACAATACAGCACAATGCAGTGCATTACAATACAGCACAATGCAGTGCATTACAATACAGCACAATGCAGTGCATTACAATACAGTACAATGCAGTACAATGCAGTGCATTACAATACAGTACAATGTAGTGCATTACGATACAGTACAATGTAGTGCATTACAATACAGTACACTGCAGTGCATTACGATACAGAACAATGCAGTGCATTACAATACAGTACAATGCAGTACAATGCAGTGCATTACAATACAGTACAATGTAGTGCATTACGATACAGTACAATGTAGTGCATTACAATACAGTACACTGCAGTGCATTACGATACAGAACAATGCAGTGCATTACAGTACAGTACACTGCAGTGCATTACGATACAGAACAATGCAGTGCATTACAGTACAGTACAATGCAGTCCATTACGATACAGTGCAATACAATACATTACAGTACAGTGCATTAGAATACAGTACTATGCAGTGCATTACAGTAAGGTGCATTAAATACAGTACAATGCAGTTCAGTACAGTACAATGCAGTGCAGTACAGCACAGTGTAATGCATTGAATTATAACACAGTACAATACAGTGCATTACAATACAATACAATGCAGTGCATTACAGTAGAGTACAATACAGTCCATAACAGTACAGTACAATACAGGGCATTACAATACAGTACAATGCAGTGCATTACAGTACAGTACAATGCAGTGCATTACAATACAGCACAATGCAGTGCATTACAGTACAGTACAATGGAGTGCATTACGATACAGTACAATGCAGTGCATTACAATACAGTACAATGCAGTGTATTACAACACAGTACAATGCAGTGTATTACAACACAGTACAATGCAGTGCTTTACAATACAGTACAATGCAGTGCATTACAGTACAGAACAGTACAGTACAATGCAGTGCATCACAATACAGTACAATACAGTGCATTACAATAGAGTACAATGCAGTGCATTACAGTACAGTACAATGCAGTGCATTACAATACAGTAAAATGCAGTGCATTACAGTACAGTACAGTACAATGCAGTGCATTACAATACAGTACAATGCAGTGCATTACAGTACAGTACAATGCAGTGCATTACAATACAGTAAAATGCAGTGCATTACAGTACAGTACAATGGAGTGCATTACGATACAGTACAATCCAGTACATTACAATACAGTCCAATGCAGTGCATTACAGTACAGTACAGTACAGTACAGTACAGTACAGTACAATGCAGTGCATTACGATACAGTGCATTACAGTACAGTACAATGCAATGCATTACAGTACAGTACAGTAGAATGCAGTGCGTTACAATACAGGGCATTACAGTACAGTACAATACAGTGCATTACAATGCAGTACAATGCAGTGCATTACAATACAGTACAATGCAGTGCATTACAATACAGTAGAATGCAGTGCAGTACAGTACAGTACGATGCAGTGCATTACAGTTCAGTACAATGCAGTGCATTACAGTACAGAACAGTACAGTACAATGCAGTGCATCACAATACAGTACAATACAGGGCATTACAATACAGTGCAATGCAGTGCATTACAGTACAGTACAATGCAGTGCATTACAATACAGTACAATACAGTGCATTACAATACAGTGCGATACAATACAGTGCAGTACAAAACAGTGCTTTACAATATAGTGCAGTACAATACAGTGCATTACAGTACAACTCAACACAATGCATTGCAGTACACTACAAGCCAGTGCATTAGAATACGGTACAACACAATGAATTACGAAAGAGTACATTACAATACAGCATAATTCAGGCCATTACAGTACAGTGCTATATTGTGCATTACAAACAGTGCATTACAGTACAGTACAATACTGTGCATTACAAAACAGTGCATTTCAATACAGTACAATACAGTGCATTACATACAATACTGTTCATTACGAAACAGTGCATTACAATACAGTACAATATAATGCATTGCAATACAGTATAATGCAATGCATTAAAATACAGGACAGTACTGTGCTTTGCAAAAACAGTGTATTGCAATACAGTACAACATAGTGCATCACAAACAGTACAATACTATGCATTACAATACAGAAGAATACAGTGCATTACAATACAGTACAAAACAGTGCACTACAATTGAATACAACACAGTCCATTACAAGACATTTAATACAGTAAAATAGAGTGCATTACAGTACAGTACAATACAGGGCATTACAATGCAATGCAGTACAATATAGTGCATTACAATACAATACAATACAGTGCATTACAATACAGTACAATACATGGCATTACAATACAGTGCAATGCAGTCATTACAATACAGTACAATGCAGTGCATTACAATACAGTATAATGCAATGCATTACAATACAGTACAATGAAGTGCATTACAATACAGTACAATGCAATGCATTACAGTGCAGTACAGTACAATGCAGTGCATTGCAACACAGTACAATACAGGACATTACAATACTGTACAATGCAGTGCATTACAATACAGTACAATGCAGTGCATTACAATACAGTACAATACAGGGCGTCACAATACAGTACAATGCAGTGCATTACAGTACAATATAGGGCATTACAATACAGTACAATGCAGTGCATTACAATACAGTACAATGCAGTGCATTACAATACAGTACAATACATGGCATTACAAGACAGTACAATGCAGTGTTTACTATTTAGTAAATACAGGGCATTACAATACAGTACAATGCAGTGCATTACGATACAGTACAATATATTGCATTACAATACAGTACAATACAGGGCATTACAATACAGTTCAATGCAGTGCATTACAATACAGTTCAATGCAGTGCATTATAATACAGAACAATACAGGGCATTGCAATACAGTGCAATGCAGGGCATTACAGTACAGTACAATGCAGTGCATTACAATACAGTACAATACAGGGCATTACAATAGAGCACAATGCAGTACAGTACAATGCAGTGCATTACAATACAGTGCATTGCAATACAGTGCGGTATAATACAGTGCATTACAGTACAGTACAATGCAGTGCATTACAAGACAGTACAATGCAGCACATTACAGTGCATTACGGTACAGTAGAATACAGGGCATTATAATACATTACAATACAGTACATTGCAGTACAATACAACACAGGGTATTATAATACAGTACAATACAGGGCATTACAATACATTACAATACAGTGCGTTACAGTATAGTACAATTCAGGGCATTATAGTACAGTACAATAGAGGCCATTACAAATACATTATAATACAGTGCAGTGTATTACAGTACATTACGACACAGGACATTACAATGCAGTACAACACGGGGCATTACAATACATTACAATAGAGTGTATCACAACACAATACAATACAGTGCATTACAGTAGAGTACAACATAGGGCATTACAATACAGTACAATACATGACATCACAATACAGCACAATACATTGCATTACAGTACAGTACAATACAGGGCATGACATTACAATACAGTGCACTACAGTACAGCACAATGCAGTGCATTATAACACAGTACAATGCAGTGCGTTACAATACAGTACAATACAGGGCATAACAATACAATACAATGCTGTGCATTAGAATACAGTACAATGCAGTGCATTACAGTACAGTACAATGCAGTGCATTACAGTACAGTACAATACATGACATCACAATACAGCACAATACATTGCATTACAGTACAGTACAATACAGGGCATTACAATACAGTACAATACAGGGCATGACATTACAATACAGTGCATTACAGACAATGCACAGTACAATGCAGTGCATTATAATACAGTACACATGCAGTGCATTATAATACAGTACAATGCAGGGCATCACAATACAGCACAATGCAGTGCATTTCAATACAGTACAATGCAGTGCATTACAATACAGTACAATACAGTGTATCACAGTAGAGTACAATAGAGGGCAGTATGATACAGTACAATACAAGGCATTATAATACATTACAATACAGGGCATTTCAATACATTACAATACAGTGCATTACAGTACAGTACGATACAGTGCATTACAGTACAGTACAATACAGTGCATTACAACACAGTACAATACAGGGCATTACAATGCATTACAATACAGTGCATGATAGTACAGTACAATACAGTGCATTACAGTACAGTACAATGCAGTGCATTACAGTACAGTACAATACAGTGCATTACAGTACAGTACAATACAGGGCATCACAATGCATTACATTACAGTGCATTACAGTACAGTACAATACAGTGCATTACAGTACAGTACAATACAGTGCATTACAGTACAGTACAATACAGGGCATTACAATGCATTACAATACAGTGCATTACAGTACAGTACAATACAGGGCATTACAATGCATTACAATACAGTGCATTACAGTAGAGACCAATGCAGTGCATTACAATGCATTACAATACAGGGCATTGCAATACATTACAATACAGTGCATTACAGTAGAGAACAATGCTGTGCATTAGAATATAGTACAATACAGCACAATTCAGTGCAATGCAGCACAATACAGTACAAAACAGTGCATTACAATACTTTATAATACAGTACAATGTTGTGAATTACAATACAATGCTACTCATTATAATACATAACATTCATTAGATTGTAGTCCGTTTTTTATGCGTAACAATTTATTGCAGTTAAGTACAATAACTCGTAATTTACGATACATTATATAACCTTACAAGAGGATACGTTATGTCTTCCACTTAAATAGATTACAATACAAAAGGTACTTTCATTACATTTCAACAAGATACATCATCTATCGATTGTACAGAACAATACAACACAATAACAAAGAAGAAGAGTAAGTGTTCCTCCCATGATGAAATCATTCCAGGCCCAAAACTCCAAAAACGAATGCTGCTCACAATACCACATCGCCTAGCAGAAGTGACAACATGGAGCGCACAGAACAAACAAGGAGAGATCACAGGTTAGTGAAATACAAAACAATTCAGTGCTTTACAGTGCGAGGCATTGTAAGACTGTGCGATATATCACGATACAATGCAATGAAATAGAATGCCTCCAAAAACGAATGCTGCTCACAATACCACATCGCCTAGCAGAAGTGACAACATGGAGCGCACAGAACAAACAAGGAGAGATCACAGGTTAGTGAAATACAAAACAATTCAGTGCTTTACAGTGCGAGGCATTGTAAGACTGTGCGATATATCACGATACAATGCAATGTATCTACAGAATGCATTTCGACGCAGTGCATTACAATATAGTACAATGTAACAAAAGAACACTAAGATGCAGTGCAACTGTACAATACGACACAGTGCATTACAGTACAGTACAGCGCAACACAGTGTATTACAATGTAGTACATTACATTACAATATAGTACAATATAACAAAAGAAAATTAAGATGCCGTACAACAGTACAATACAATATAGTATATTACAAAGCAGCATCTTTTAACACAGTACAATATACAGTACAATACCGCACAATGAAATGCATTATAATGCAGTACATTACAATAAAGTGCAATATTCAATTCAACACAGCGAATTTCTATATATAAACTCC
>JADBJO010000604.1:127500-132500 GCA_016801955.1 Conus betulinus | reverse complement strand
ACACACACACACACTTACACAAGCACACACACACACACACACACACACACACACACACACACACACACACACACACACACACACACACACACACACACACACACACACACACACACACACACACACACTCCATCCGGCCTTCCATCCTTCCCACGCCCACAGAGATGTCGGGGAAGACGGAGGGTTAGTGGGTGGTGTCTTTCAATAGAAATTGTGTCGCCGTCTTCTGAAAATTCTGTGCATGTAATTTCCTCTTTTCTTTAACTCTTTTGTCTCTCTGCGTGTTGTTGTTGTATTATCATTTTTGTTATTATATTTTTTATGATGATGATGATGATGATGATGATGATGATGATGATGAAAAATGATGATTGTCATGATCATTATTTTCACTTCGTTCACTGTTGTCCACTATTTTTCTGCCTTTGAGGCCCATTGAGGCCCATTCTTGTGTGTGTGTGTGTGTGTGTGTGTGTGTGTGTGTGTGTGTGTGTGTGTGTGTGTGTGTGTGTGTGACAGAATTTCTTTCTTTATCTTCCGCTAGAGAGTTGATTTTAACCCGCGAGTTTTGTTTTCATTTGGTTGGTTGGTTGGTTGGTTGGTTGGTTGTCCACACCATTATGTTAAATAACAAATTTTCTTTTTTAACGAAACTTAGGGGGAAAATGGAGTATGGCTCAAGCACGAACCCATAATACTGTGGTGCCGATCTGTTGGCTGAAGCACGAAGCCGTAACATTGTTGCGCCGATCTGTCGTGGTGCCGATCTGTCGTGGTGCCGATCTGTCGTGGTCCGATCTGTCGTGGTGCCGATCTGTTGTGGTGCCGATCTGTCGTGGTCCGATCTGTCGTGGTGCCGATCTGTTGGTGCCGATCTGTCGTGCCGATCTGTCATGGTGCCGATCTGTTGTGGTGCCGATCTGTCGTGGTGCCGATCTGTCATGGTGCCGATCTGTCGTTTTCCAATCTGTTGTGCGGATTCGGATCAGAGGACGAATCCAGAATCCGTTCGACTTTGACAAGGGTCAGCGCTGTCCCGTCTGCACTTCTAGGTTTTTAATGCGTGTTTATAGTTCTGAAAAGATCCCTTGTAACAGGCCGGACTAAACCAAAAAAAAAAAAAAAAAGGAAAACCAACAAAACAAAACAAAAACAAAGCAAGCAAAAAGTAAAAAAAAGAAAAAAGAAAAGCAAAGAAAAAAGGAAAGAACGAAATTTGCGTTGCCTGTCACGTTTTTTCAGAAGCACAAGCCATCATGACGCCATCTTGTTATTCTCTCCCTTCAGTCACTCTCTCTCTCTCTCTTCTCTCTCTCTCTCTCTCTCTGTGTTCTCTCTATATATGTATCTCTGTCTCTCTGTCTCTCTCTCTCTCTCTCTCTCTCTCTCTCTCTCTCTCTCGTGTTGTTTTGCATGAGCCCATCAGAACTCGCTCCTTTCGCTCAGGGCAGTCCCACAGATAAGGACGTAGAAGGCGCCCTCTGGTGGTTATGTGAGCATAAAAGGAAAAGGCCAAGGGCAATTATCCAGGGCACAGGATATGCTGGGGCATTTGGAAAGAGAATGGCCATTTTCCCTTCCCCCTCTATCTGGTGATGTTGCGTGAGGGAGGATGAGGAGGGGGACCATTGTGATCCTGTGTGGGAAGGGAGGATTGGGGAGGAAAGGGTGAGGGGAAGGAGTAGGTGGGGGGGGGGGGGGGTCTTTGTTAGCGAGATGGACAAGCTTTGAAGTTTGATATTCCAGTTTTTTTTTATTCTAATTTTAATTTTATTTCTTTAAAACTCTCGTATGTAACAAAGCGAGTATATGCAATCGTTTTGGTTGTTCTTAGGTGCACGTGGATACTCTCTCTCTCTCTCTCTCTCGAGAGTCGGCGCCGCGCGCGCGCGCGTGTGTGTGTGTGTGTGTGTGTGTGTGTGTGAAACTGTAGTTTTGGTTTTTCTCTGTATATACACACGTTTGCGCAATCTGGTATAACAAAAGTGGATAAGCCATATCCTGCATGAAGATGTCACAAAATCGTAAAGGCCGCAAATTAGTTTTCAGCAGTGTTTACAAAATTTTACAAAATTGGCTTTTTCTTAGAAATCATGATCAGATACATTTACTATCTTGTGCATTGATAAAAGAAATGCTTAGTAACATGCTGTACACAAATTGTAACATACATTCACTTACATTCTGTCAGGATCAGATCAATTCGCCTATCAGCCACGTGTCTAGGGCATGGCAGTATGGAAAACAGAGCCCATCCTCTCCCTGTGCCACTTGCAACCTTGAATGAGCTGGAATCGGGTATCCGTTTATTGCTGGGTGGACAGAGAGGGTTTTGAAACTGAAAAAAAAGAACACCCGACCTCATGTGTGGTAAGAATTCTTGACCGTCAGCTCTGCAGGCAAAAGCTTTAATCACTCGACTTTTGACCCCCCTTTGCACAGGAGTAAATATTGTAGTAAATGTAGAACACCAATTAGTCGTATGTAGATGTATATCTTGCTAAATGCAGCAAAATAATTGTTTCATCATTTTTTTTTTTTTTGGCGAGTCATCTCAGTTCGGTCGAATGAAAGCAGCAAACTAGACAACCGCAACTGTTTCCATCATATCAGTACCAACACACTTTTCAAAATTTGTCTTTGCAATTCGAATCAAACAAATTAATCGTCGAATGAAATACACATCATCATCAAATTTCAATTTCAGTTTTATTAAGGAGGTGTCACTGCGTGCGGACTAGTCCATATACGCAACACCACATCCGGTAAGTTTCGAAACCGCACTGCGCATGATTTATAAAGCTGATGGATAAATGAATTAATGACAAAGACGAGAGAATTTGAGAAGAGGGTCTCAGCAGATGTCTGACCTACAGCATTAGCCCAACGCGCTGGTCAGACGCTGGGTAACTACCTGACAATGACTGTGCCATGATTATCATTAGAAATCTTATTACAGCGCGAGATGACGGAAGACAGTTTGGAACAAATCATCGAAAATGCATACGTGACTACTTTCATTGGCCAGTCCAGACGCTTTCTTTGAACTGCTGCTCGGCCTCAGTCCATGCCCTTAGGAAACAGACAGCAAGCTGGAGACAGCTTCCCGTCAGCACTGTACTACCCGCAACCTCCCCCCCCCCCCCCCCCCCCCCCCCTACCCCCTCCCCCCCCCCTCCCCCTCCCCCCCCCCCCCCCCCCCCCCCCCCCAACAGCCTCCCCTTTCATCACACTTGAAAGCGCGAGTCTTATTAGGCAATTGCCTGTCTCGGGTGTTTTTTAATGTCTCTTTCCTTTTTTTTTTTCTTTCTTTCCTTATTTTTAAATTAAAAAAAATTATTATTATCACCGCCCTCTTTATTCGTCGTCATCGTCGTTGTTATTGTAATATTACCACCACCACCAGTATCCCGATTGTTAACGTGGACATCACTGTCTTTCTTCTTCTTCTTCTTCTTCTTCTTCTCTTCTTCTTCTTCTTCTTTCTTCTTCTTCGTTTTCTTCTTCTTCTTCTTCTTTTTCTTCTTCTTCTTTTCTTCTTCTTCTTCTTTTCTTTTTTTCTTTTCTTCTTTCTTCTTCTCTTCTTCTTCTTCTCTCTCTCTCTCTTTATGTGCCTGTCCCCATTTTCCACCCTTACTGCTTATTCCTTGCCTTTGCCAGCATTTATCCTCGGTGTACTTTCAACACAGACAGTATTTTCTTCCTAAATTTTACAGCAACGCCAAACTTTGGGTTGTACAACTCTCTCTCTCTCTCTCTCTCTCTCTCTCTCTCTCTCTCTCTCTCTCTCTCTGTCTCTCTCTCTCTCTCCGCCTTTTCCAACCTGTTTAATGTATTTGTCCCCTACCTATGCCAGCATTTATCTTCTCTGTGCTTTCAACGCAAGCAAATTTTCTTCCTAAATCTTACACCAACCCAAACCAGACTTTAGGGTGTACAACTCTCTCTCTCTCTCTCTCTCTCTCTCTCTCTCTCTCTGTCTGTCTGTCTGTCACCCCCCCCCTCTCTCTCTCTCTGCAAATATGTTTCTCAAATGCGCAAGGTATTATCCATGCCTCGACAAACTAGTGGTTACTTTTGACTGCAACATCTGGCTGTGATAATAATAACACGAAGAATGAAACAAACATATTTTGGAATTTATGTTAGTGTCTTACTGTCCGTATATTTCTGTTTATAACGCTTTGTCTCTCTGTCTCTGACTGTCTGTCTGTCTGTCTGTCTGTCTGTCTGTCTGTCTGTGTCTGTCTGCCTGTCTTTCCGTCTGTCTCTGTCACTCTTTGTCTCTTTCACGCTTCAGTCTGTAGGTCCTCTCTCTCTCTCTCTCTCTCTCTCTCTCTCTCTCTCTCTCTCTCTCTCTCTCTCTCTCTCTCTCTCTCTCTCTAGTTAGTTGTTTGCTGATATGTTTGGATGCATACCAGTATTGCTTTTTAGGCGTCTGATATAGTGGTCAGGAGATAAAGAATGGTAAAACATACTAAAACAAACATACGAAATCGAGCAGAACTGAGTCTGTATCAAAATGCGTTGGTTTGTTTGGTAGTATCGTTACATGGCATATTAAATGGGTATCTTTAAATCTTTTTCCTCTTTTTTTTTCTTTCCTATTCTTTCTTCCGTACAGTTTTCTGTTTCAGCTCCTCGATCTTCAAACCGTGTGAAGTATATTCACTCGTCTCTTTCTCTCTGACACTGTGATTTACACTGTGGTCGAGTACCTAGCTAGTTAACGTTCAGATAAAAGCTTGGCTGTGTCTGGAGTGGCACTGTCTTCATCTGTCCGTGGGCAGGGGTGGCTGGGTCTGTAGGGCGTGCTCGACAGCTGAGGGTGGTGTTTTTCGCTGGTGGGCTCTGCAGTCATGAAATGCGGGCTGCTACACCCATGGGGATGCTACTTTAAGGCGGTTATGAGTTGCATCCTGTAGTCCGATTTACCTCTGTTTTGGAGCAGTTATGTCCCTTGATATCTTAATGGCGTGTCCTGCGCGTGCCTGTACCCA
>JADBJO010000604.1:115000-120000 GCA_016801955.1 Conus betulinus | reverse complement strand
CCTTTAGCAGGGCGCTTTAAAATGCTTTGTTGTAATAATTTTTTTTTTTTTTTTTTTTTTTTAGAAGTTAAAGCGAGTTTTAAACGAAAAAAAAGCGGAATCACAGACAGAATGGTTGAACTAGTATTGCTTCTCTCTCTCTCTCTCTCTCTCTCTCTCTCTCTCTCTCTCTCTCTCTCTCTCTCTCTCTCTCTCTCTCTCTCTCTCTCTCTCTCTCTCTCTCATGAGATCGGGCCGCTCGATTCGCTGAATTCTGTCAGCCTTGTCGTGATTGGTAAGGGAAAAGGCCGAATTACACCTGTTGATTTGTTATTGCCTTGCTCTTTCTCATGTTGCCTCGGAAACAGACCATTACCTTTATGCCAGACTTGTGCTTCAACCTCTCCCAGCCTCTCTGCGTGCGTGCGTGCATGGGGGTGCGTGTGTGTGTGTGTGTGTGTGTGTGTGTGTGTGTGTGTGTGTGTGTGTGTGTGTGTGTGTAACTCTCTCTCTCTCTCTCTCTCTCTCTCTCTCTCTCTCTCTCTCTCTCTCTCTCTCTCTCTCTCTCTCTCTCAGTTTTTTGTGTGTCCGTCTTCTGTCTTTCTCTCTGCCTGTCCTACTGTCTCCCTCTCCCATTCCCATTCTGTGCTCCTCCTAAACTCTGATCTCTCTCTCTCTCTCTCTCTCTCTCTCTCTCTCTCTCTCTCTCTCTCTCTCTCTCTCTCTCTCTCTCTCTGTCTTGTTGTTGTGTCTGTGTGAAATATACTCACATGACTGAAAAAAAGTACTAATTATTTATCATGTTTTCACTATCTAATCTGTAGTCCGTAAAGATTCTAGTGCGTATCCTTGTCATAAGGTTAATGTTGACACTGAACACGTATTATGACTTCGAGTTTTGGGTGTGTGTGTGTGGTGTGGGGGTCGGGTGGGGTGGGGTAAAAAATGGGGAGGGGTTGGTGTGTGTGTGTGTGTGTGTGTGTGTGTGTGTGTGTGTGTGTGTGTGCGTGCGTGCGTGCGTGTGTGTGTGTGTGTGTGTGTGTGTGTGTGTGTGTGTGTGTGTGTGTGTGTGTGTGTTTGCGCGCGCGTGCACGCGCTCGCCTGCCTTGCGTGTTTGAGATCATTTGCATTGTGGTAGTTATGGTTGTTATTTTTTTTCGCTTTCCTTCATTTCCAACGGATCTTCTCCTTGAGGACAGTAAGTCGCCTGAACATCCACAATTCCCCTCCACCCCCACCATACCCTCTCTCTCCTTCTCTCTTAAAACGTGGGAAGGAGGAGGGTGGGAGGGAGATGGGGAGGGTGTAAGGAGGGGGTGGGGGTGGGGGGGGTGGAGGAAAAATAAGTAGAAATTGCAGACGGTCTGTTTTCCTTGGCAACAACACCAACAGCTGGGCGATGGCGAGCCATCCCCCCCCCCCCCCCCCCCCCCCCCCCCCCGCCACCACCCCTCCCCCGTTTCCTTTGGCCTTCTCCATTCCAGACCAGCTGCGAAATAAAAGAAAATGTTGAACAGTCCCTTCTGTCTGTCTGTCTGTCTGTCTGTCTTTTTTTTGTCTTTCTTTCTTCTTTTTTTTACCCCCCCCCCCCACCCCCTTCTTTGCCTCCTCATCCTTCCCCTGAGTTAGCTAACAGCAGCTAACCATGACCCTCCCCCCCCCCCCCCCCCCCCCCGCCCCCAAAAAAAAAATCAGTCTTTGTTGCTTTATTTCCCATTTTTTTCTTGTTTTTTGTTTATCGGTTACTTTTCTCTTTTGTCTGTCCTTCTCTCTTTGTTTCCTTCTTATTTTCTTTCTTTCTTGACTTTCTCTCAGCGGATCATGGTCAGACAAGCCGCATTGTGAAGGGACAGAGAAAATGAGTCTCCTTTTCCCCCTCTCCTTTATGAATAAATAACAGATTCATTCATTCATTCACTCACTCACTCGTTCATTCGTTCGTTCATTCATTCATGAAATCATCCCATTCAGTTACTGTGGTTTCTTTGTATTTCTTTTTTTTTTTTCCCTCGTCTTTCATTTTTCCTCCTCCTCTCCCCTTCCTTATCTTTCATTCTTCTCTCTTTTAGTCACTTGTGTGTCTTTCTTTCTTTCTCTCCCCTCTCTCTCTCTCTCTCTCTCTCTCTCTCTCTCTCTCTCTCTCTCTCTCTCTCTCTCTCTCTCTCTCTCTCTCTGTCCGTAAGGTCTGGGACAGCACTGTCTGATGCGTTGAATTGTATACGTGGGGTTAAGCAAGGTGATGTTGGTGGCCCTGTTTGATTACTCTGTTTAAATAATGAACTGGATTTGGAAATAATTGAGAATGGGCTTCATGGAGTTTACGTTTGACCTCATAGAACTATTTATCCTACCCTTTGAGATCAAAAACAATACTTCCCTTGCACAACAAGGGAAGTATTGCTGTGCAAGGGAAGTATTTTTTTTTCTCTCTCTTTTTCTCTCTTGTCCTGTCTTTGTTGAAAAAGGCGCTTTCGCCGAAATATCCAGAAGTTTTCTGGTGTCCTTTGTAAATAAAATAACGTCACTTTACACTTGTTGTGTGCTTGTTTGTTTGTTGTATGTTTTGTTTCATATGTTCCTAGTCTCTTTTTGTTTCTTTCTTTCTTTTCGCTTGTTTTTTTTTTAATCGTCGTTTGGGATTCTGTGCAAGGATAACTTGTAAAAGTGCAGAGAAACTTAAACATTTTTTTTTTAATTTTTTTATCCTGCGTTTTTGTGTAAGTGGTGATTTTCCTCCCGTGTTCCTCTCTTTGTTTCTGCCGGCACCCTCTTATCCGCCCCTCCCCTCCCCCCAACCGCCAATCCTTCCTTTTATTTTCTTTTTTCCTTCGTTATCTTTAAATTCTCTCTCTCTCTCTCTCTCTCTCTCTCTCTCTCTCTCTCTCTCTCTCTCTCTCTCTCTCTCCATTTCTCTCTCTCTCTCTCTCTCTCTCTCTCTCTCTCTCTCTCTCTCTCTCTCTCTCTCTGTTTCTGTTCATGTCTTGTCCCCCCCCCCCCCCCCCCCTTCTTTCCTTTATGACCCTGACCATAGGTATAATTTGAACTTTTGGCAGAAATAAGGGGTTGGGTGGTTGGGTTGGATGGGATGGATGGGTGTCGTATATATATATATATATATATATATATATATATATGTATATATAGTATATATATATGTGTGTGTGTGTGTGTGTGTGTGTGCGCGTGCGTGCGTGTGTGTGTTTGTGTGCGTGCGCGAGTCTGTGTGTGTGTGTGTGTGTGTGTGAGAGAGAGAGAGAGAGAGAGAGAGAGAGAGAGAGAGAGAGAGAGAGAGAGAGACAAACAGAACAGACAGACCAGACAGAGAGAGAGAGAGAGAGAGGAGAAGAGAGAGAGAGAGAGAGAGAGAGAGACTACGTAGGGGGAAAAGGGGATTGGAAGGGGATGGATGTGTGTGTAAGGGGAAGGGTGGTGTGGGAGGAAACAAAAACAAAGCAGCAACAAACCAACCACCCACCAACCACACCCAACCAATAAACAAACCAACAAACAAAAGGGGCCATCTAGCGCATGAGGGCATTGCACTGGGCTCAGATTTTACCTGTCGCTGAATCTCCAGACCACTAACCGTGTCTCAGGTGTCAAACCTGAAACCCTAATCAAACCATCAACCTTCACCGTCATCAGCTGCTGCTTTTATTGCAGTCACCACCACCACCTCCCTCTCCCTCCCCCCCGTCTCCGTTCCCCCCCCCCCCCCCCCCCCCCCCAGTGCTAGGAAACAGGTGGGTAAAGCATTGATCAGTCTTCACCCCTCCCCCCCCCCCCCCCCCCCCCCCCCCCCCCCCCCCCCGCCCGCCCGCCACCACTCTCATGTCCCCCTCTCAGGCCGTTCCCTTTTACCCTCTTCCCCCCCACCTCTCCGTCTCCTCTCCCCATCTACTCCTTAGGCAACTTGCACCAGATCGAAATTACATTTGTTTGGGGCAACATATGGCGACGCTCGGTATAGAGGAGTGGGCTTAAAAAAAAAAAAAAGAAGAAGAAGCAGAAGAAGAAGAAGAAAGAAAGAAAAGAAAAAAAGCGCGGTTCGGGTTTTATGGATTGTTTTAATTAAAAAAAAAAAAAAAAGAAAAAGAAAAAGTGATGATGGTTTTTACAACAGAAAAGTTACAGGATGACGGACAGACGTTAAGTCGATCGGTTCAAACCTCTAACCCCTCCCCCCCCCCCCCCCTTTCTCCCTCTCCCCCACTCCCTCCTTCCACCACAGTTACACACACTGGCATGCACAGTCACACACTCGCGTGCACACCCGACAACAAAGACACAGATATTGACAACCAGGTATTCGTGTCTTGTGATATTACGGATGTAAAGATTCACGAACATTTGCTGTTTTGTGCCACGGACTAAAATGCTTGAAGTTAGTAACGAACACGTAGGGTAGCTCTCGCTCCCCCATGTTGAAGTACATACACGGCCCATAACTCCAAACGAATGTTGCGTACGACACCGAGTCGCTCAGCAGAAGCGACAACTCAGAACACGCAGACCAAAGGTGGAGAGATCCCCCCGATTTGAAAATTGTAGTGATGGTCTCTCAGTTCCATCAACTGCTTTGAAGTGACTTCTGACTACAAGTGGGGCAAAAACTGTTATGGCTGTTTTACAATAGTTCATTTTTTGTGATCCTTTCTGCGGTTGCTTGCATGCGCAGGTTAGGAAGTAGAAAGTTTTGAGATGTTTTAGACTTTTTGTATTTTTCAAGTTGTTGTATTGGAGGTCTTTGGCTGTGCTGACAATGTTAAGCAGCTGTTAGATCCGGTAAAAACTCTGTGTGTGTGTGTGTGTGTGTGTGTGTGTGTGTGTGTGTGTGTGTGTGTGTGTGTGTGTGTGTGATTATTGTCGTGTTGAAGATGATTATTTTATTTGTAACTCTGCTTCCGTCTGTAGACCTACTGCAATATTCAGCGACAGAAGAGTCAGTTTTCTAGCATTTAACTAAGTAGTTTATTGTGAGGTAAACCTTTCAGTATTAGTGCACTGTTGAAACCTTTCAG
>JADBJO010000604.1:97500-100000 GCA_016801955.1 Conus betulinus | reverse complement strand
TGTTTATCGGCTCAGTAAGAATCCCGACTGTGACGTTTTCGTATCGTATCTGCTATGTTTGTCTAACGGTTTCTCTCTCTCTCTCTCTCTCTCTCTCTCTCTCTCTCTCTCTCTCTCTCTCTCCTCTCTCTTTTCTGGCACCAATGGTGAGCTGCGTTATACCCCAAGGATCAAGATTTTAACGGCTTTTTTTTTTTTTTTTTTTTTTTTTTTTTTTTTTTTTTTTTGGGCGTGGCTATTGTGAAACAGACAGCACAGCATAGTTACTTCTTTTTGCGTGAAACATAATGGTATCTATCGATACTAGGATCTCGAGATGTCCTCGAAGATAACAGGTATTAAGCGCGCGGGTATGTGTGTGTGTGTGTGTTCAAAATCGATTGACGAAATTCGGCACAACGGGGTAGCCACCCCATCTTTGCCCCGTCCTCCTTTCCATCATCCCCCGCTTCTCCCTCTAACACACGCACACACACACACACACACACACACACACACACACACACACACACACACACATACACAGATACACACACATACACAGCACACACACACACACACACACACACACACACACACACACACACACACACACACACACACACCATATGCAAAAGAGAGAGAGAGAGAGAGAGAGAGAGAGAGAGAGAGGGAGAGAGAGAGAGAGAGAGAGAGAGAGAGAGAGAGAGAGAGAGAGAGAGAGGGCAGAGAGAGCACAGACAGAGACAGCTGAAAAATACAGACTCGACGAATTTTGAATCCCCACGTTCCAATACAGATTCCATCCTTTCGAAGGTTTATGTTTTGTGAAGCATCGCGGTCAGCCTTGATTCAACTTCTTCCCTGTTCAAAACTTACTTCATCTTCCAAACCAACGAGCTGAATGTTGTCTGTGAGGGTGAGATGCCAGTTAGATCATCTTTTTTTCTGTTATGTACTACCATTGTTTGTCCCCCCCCCCCCAACCTCCACCCCCACCCCTCCCCCTGCACTGTAAATAGTAACATCGTCTGATTGGTCGATAGAATAATTGCAGTCCTTCCGTCCTGAAGAGAGGGAGTCTTTATTTAGGGGTAAATCAGATGGAGATGTAAAGAAAATGGCCTCACAAACACACACCTTCAAAGGAGAAAGTCGTTTACTGGGTTATAAACCAGTATAGATCAAGAGAAAATGTTACCATAGAAAAAAAAATATAGGGACGGTTTCCAGACAAACGTAAAACTTTTTCCCTCTTAAAACCAAGTCAGTGAAGGATGGAAGTTTATCCTTAGGGTGGTCCATGTTAGTAGTGCGACAATGTGTGTGGGATCATGTGGTTTGTGCGTGTGTGTGTGTGTGGGGGGGGGGGGGGGGGGGGTCAATATGCACACCCTTGTTTGTAGATGCATGGTACTTATTGCAATATTTATCTTCTTATTGGTTTCATTTATATTTTCTTTTAACCTTTTCTGTATTTGTAAGCGCTTAGGGCTTAGATATAAGATGTAAGCGCCATGAATCATCAGTATCATTATTAGTGTTGCACCACATATACCCAGGTTGTTGTTTGTTTGTTTGTTTCTCTCTCTCTCTCTCTCTCTCTCTCTCTCTCTCTCTGTAAGAGAGAGACAGAGAAAGAGAGACAGAGACAGAGACAGACACAGACACTCAGAAAGACAACCAGAATAACCAATACATCAAATACATCCCTAAACCGAAAATTTTGCGGATTAAAAAAGATCATGTGTTACTTCAGGGTGTACATCCATACCTCCCCCCCCCCCCCCCCGAAAAAAAAAAAAAATGTTTACTTCAGGGTAGAATTGGCCAAGGGTGGTAAAAAAAAAAAAAAAAAAAGAATTGGCCAAGGGTTAACCATTTAGCATCAAGGAAGAGAAGAGGCATGGGGCAGGGAAAGCTGTTGGATGGGTGGGGGGGAGGGGCGCTATCTTTGACAAGAGGCCTACCCCTGAAAAATGGCAACACGTTAGAATGAGCAAAGGCAGTGGTAATGCTAATAATCATAAGTCTATGTTCTGCGCCTAGTCTATGTTTGACAAGAATGGCAACACGTGAGAATGAGCAAAGGCGCCGGCAATAATAATCATATATAAACAATCTTCGGCGCTTGGTGCGTCGGAACTCACAAGTCTGAAAGTGAATTCTAGAACCGCCGCCGGTCTTGTACGACGGAGAGGGCTTGGGTGAGTGTCCGGAACACCCTCATACCCCCTCCCCCCCCCCCCCCCCCCCCCCCCCCACACACACACACACACCTTCCTCACCGTTTCTCTCTCCTTCTCTAATCTGCCTCTGCACCAAAACAGAAGCGGGGTTGCATGTAAACCTGACACAACCCTGCGCGCGCCCGGCGGGGTTTGGTGAGATGGCGCATGCGTGCTATTTTGGAACTGAGCCGTCTCTGCGAAATGCTCCAATTACGTAAACGTACCAGCAAGGTTAAAAAAAAAAAAAAAAAAAAAAAATCTTCCGACAAGCTGTGCGGCTGTGGGGGGTG
>JADBJO010000604.1:87500-92500 GCA_016801955.1 Conus betulinus | reverse complement strand
AATGGTAAGGACAACAAAGTGTATATAGACTGTGGAAGAATAAGACGGAAGAACAGGGCCACAAAGGGAGGTAAGTGTGGACAACAGGAAACAAAGGAGCGAAGTCATGGAGAGTGACAAGTAAAGGGAAATTACTGGCTCACAATTTCCGGAGGGTCAGACATATTTTGACCTGAAGGAGCCTGGGGGAGAGAGAGAGAGAGAGAGAGAGAGGGGGGGGGGGGGGGGGGGGGGCGGGGAGGGGGAGGTTTGACTCCAAATGAAATCATTGTAAAAAAGGAAATCGATCCAGAGTCCTTACAGCATCCCCCCCCCCCCCCCCCCCCTCCCCCTCCCTTGGAATTGTTTCAGGTGGGGTGGAAACAGAGGGAGGGGTTGGGGCTGTTACACACTCGTTAAACAAACAAACAACAAACAAACAACAAAAAACAGCAAACACACGACATGAAACACACCCTTACACAATACAGAGTGTAAGCTTACACACACCATACGATAACCAGTACATCATGTCGTTTTCAACGTCAGTTTCGACACGTAGGGGTTGCGGCAGGTAAAACCCATACGCGTGACGCTTATTACTTACTTACCCCCGCCACATCTGCTTGGCCCTGCTATGCTGGAGACCGAAAGTGCTTTGAACATGAAGAAACCGCTGAAATAAATGAGTGAATGACATTCATCAACCACCTAAAGCGGTAACACGTAAGCAAATGACAGATGGCACAGGTTGAGGCAGAAGAAGGGTGATGATGGGGGTGGGGGTGGGGGGGAGGAGGAGGAGGAGGGGGGGGGAAGGTGTGGAGAGGGAGGGGGGGGGGGGGGCTACTAAAGAAGACTTTTGGAAACGGCGGCAGCTGACACAAACGGAACCCAGTGCACTGATAACGCAAGACGATGCCCCCAGTGATATTAAGGCAATTTGCTGAAGACAGCGTCTCTGCCTCTCCTGTTTCTCCTGATACCTTCACACAAGCCCAGATCTCCACAACAGGAGATAAAAAAAAAAAAAAGGCGATTAAGAAATAATACCAGCCGCAACGACCGCGTGAACCGGTTGCCACGTGCACAAGGCCGCGCGCGACCCTTGGATCAGCCAATGACAGCACGCGCGTGTCGTTTTCAGCCAATGAAAAAAGAGCGTGTTGTTTGTTATCTTGCACGCTCTTGTGTGTGTGTACGCCCGATCTTTCCCTTCGGTGCTCGCTTGCCAACGAATGGTAATAAGAATTGCGCGCGCGCGTGCGCTCTTGTATGTGTGTGTGTGTGTGTGTGTGTGTGTGTGTGTGTGTGTGTGTGTGTGTGCCGTGCGCGCGGGCAATTTTGCACTTGATCGATAGCATCATGGAATGGGGTTTGTCAGTGAAAGAACGGGATGCTGTGTCATCATTACTTATTCATTTGCGACCCCTTTTCTTCGTCTGTTTCGATTTCTGTCTGTCTGCATGTCTGCACGTCTGCCTGTCTTTCACTTTCCCTTATTTTTCTCCTACTTTCTTTCATTCTTTCTTCTTCGGTGCCATGCTTGTCCCCCCCCCCCCTCTGCCCCCCTCTCCCCCCCCCCCCCCCCCCCCCCCCCCCCCCCCCCCCCCGACCCCTTGTCCTTTCTTCATTTCATTTTGTCATTTATCTTTTGTTTCTTTTCCGTTGTGCGCGTGCGTGTGTGCGCGCGCGCGCGCGCGCGCGTGTGTGTGTGTGTGTGTGTGTGTGTGTGTGTGTGTGGACACAGAAGAATGAAAAGACAGCACGTTAATCACGTTCTTGATTGATCACTTAGAAAAAGAAAAGAAAAAGAAAAGAAAGAACATTCATTATCATGGTAATCGTCGTCATCATCATCACCATAATTAGCAACAGCTTTAGCATTATCAATATCTCGCGTTTTTTATCGTTGGGCGTGTATTCATTTAATTGATTTCTCTACACCTAGTTATCAACATCATCGTCATCATCTTCATCGGCAACAGCAGCAGCAGAGGAAGCACCATTTTTGTTGTGTGAAATTGTAGTTTTGTCCGTCATCATCATGACTGTTTTGATGGTGATGTTGGTGATGAGCACAACGAGGAATATGTAGCTGCTGCTGATGATAATAATGATGATGACGACGATTTTTCTACGCGTTATTGTTAAGTCCATGTGAAACAGCCAAGATGGCTGCCACAGAGTACCCGGCGACTGTGGTGGTGGTGTAGAGGCGTTGTTATCACCAGGCTCAGAGAGCAATATCCGCTGCCGCCATGACCTCTGTCGTTTGATTTGACCTCTGGTATTTGACTGACGACAGCCGAACACTAAATTTCATTTCTTTTACGCTGTGTCATGGAGGGGCGGGGGAGGAAGGAGGGGGAGGCCAGGGGGAGGAGGAGAAGCGGGGTGGGGGGGTGGGGGGAATGGAATGGGGGGGGGGGGTGGGGGGGGGGGGGGGGGGGGGGAGACTTTTGCACAGCCAGGCAGATAAGTACAGAAACGTGCGACGGACTGTTTGTGTCGTAGGCTTGTGTCGGACGGAGCGTCTAAAAACTGTTTCGAGCCGAAACATAATGTCGTGTTCCCAGTGGGGGCATTTTCTGTCCCAAAAGGATGCTGGAAGCTCTTTCGGACACTGTCTCAGTTTAGATCGTGCAGTTAATTTTCGAAACGTGTTTCACGAAATTGGTGTCATAGAGTCAATTAATAGCGTTGCTAATTGACTCATGATAGCGTTTGGCATAAAAACGGGCTAGCTGACAAGAAAACTGGCCTGTTTTAATTAACGACTAACGCATCGTCTGCGAGCTGTTCCCCTGCCACTCGACTGACCTGTCGGACGCGAGAGAGAGAAATCCGGAAGAATTAGAGACCCAAAAACCTTGCAGTTCAATCTCACTGACGATGAATTGTTGCCACATGTCGAGGGCGTGTTTCTTGCGATGCAAGTTACTCGAATCTAGCCGGGTTTTTTTTTTTTTTTTCCCTGAGCGTTGCATCGTGTGACATGCAGTGGAACGAAAAACAGGTTCAAAACAGCGATTGTTGTCAACATTGTGGTGTTTCTCAGGAAAGCGTGTTTTAGCTTTAGAGTGACACTTACCATGTCATGAATACTTTAGTGGTGATAGCCGAGCCCGACCCTGATGGAATGAAATTAGTTTTTTTCTTTACCCCACTGCGCATACACATTGTACTCATTCGATATCTAGAGACGGGGTTCATGTGCTGAAGTACAGACATGAATATTGACAAGATCAGACACTTTTCAACACACCACACACACACACACACACACACACACACACACACATACGCACACACACACATACGCACACACACACACACACACACACACACGCGCGCGCGCGCGCGCGCGCGTGCGCACACACACACCACACACACACACACACAATTACACACACACACATACTCACACACATATTACACACACACACACACACACACACACACACACACACACACACACACACACACACACACACACACAGAGTATCGCCCTTTTGCAGTTATAAACCTGTATGTGTGCCGTAGGTTAGATGTTGGGAGTGTCTAGTTTTAAAATGAGAGAGACAGAGAGAGAGAGGGGGGGGGGGGGGGGGGGGGGGGGGGGGGGGGGGAAAGAGGGGAGAGAAAGAGAGAGAGAGAGAGACAGAGAGACAGATAGCAAAGATGACTTACTCAGAAATGCCCCAGCTTTACTGCAAGGAAAAAAAATTCCGACGACATGAAATTACTCTGAAAGAAAAGTTGCTGACAGCAGGATTTGCAGGAAGCGAGGTAACAGGTAGCCTACATACTACAATAAAATATTTTCCCGTTTGAAGAGGAAGGGGGGGGGGGGGAGGAGACCGGCACAGTCTGTCAGACTAACAGAGAGGACAAGGAGGGGAGAGGGAACATCAAAACACCGCAGTCATCTCAACAGCCAATCAGTCACGAACGTCACAATGTGGGACATCAATAGACCGCTGTCATCTCAACAGCCAATCAGTCACGAACGTCACAAATCAACCAAAAGCTTAAAGTATCTTCCTCGTTGCTCGGACACGGATGACCACAAAGCGCCGACGCCACGAGACTGGAAATCATGTGATTATTATGATCTTCACGACTTCAGGCAAAGGCAGCCACATGGCAGATGATTGGTTTGGAATTGGTGTGTGTCAGCAAGCGGAATTATTATGATTGCCCTCTGTGTATGATACATATAATGAAACGTGGGAGGGCCACAGGTTGACAGATTGCCAACTGATTGCGGCGCGCCCTCGAGGGAAGAGGGAGAGAAGAGAGGGAGGGGGGAGGGGAGGGGAGGGAGGAGGGAAGGGATCGAGGGGATGATGCGTGAAGGTGAAGCGATGAATGGGGATCATGTAAACGTTGACGTGCGTAAGCTTGCACTCACACGCAGACGCGCGCGCGCGCGCGCGCGCGCGCGCGCGCGCGCGCGCACGTACACACACACACACCCACACACACACACACACACACACACACACACACACACACACACATAGACATACACACACACACGCATGCACGTACACACACACACACACACACACACACACACACACACACCACACACACACACTCACTCACATCACTCACTCACTCACACATACACACACACACACACACACACACACACACACACACACACACACATACACACACACACACACACACACACACACACACACACACACACACACACACACACACACACACGACAATTGTGTGACGATGATAGTGATGATGATGAAGATACTGATAATTGTTATTGTTGTTGGTGTCTATCCCTATTTTGCGCTTAAGAAACAGTGACCTCTGAGTCCTTTCTTGAATTAATTGTTCAAAACAATGGAAATGGAAAAAAAGTGAAGGTGAACGAGAATACAATGAAGGCAACGCTCGTAGGTCCCACACACAAGAAATAGCCGTAAAGATACAACGCTTCCTCAAAAGTAAAAATCCACAACGCTCGTATTCCTCACACAAGAAATAGC
>JADBJO010000604.1:65000-67500 GCA_016801955.1 Conus betulinus | reverse complement strand
GGTATAAAGTTTGTTTCGGATGCCCCTTTATTTTAGTATTAATGATTCATTCTTGCCCCTTATTTTAGTTTTAATGACTCATTCTTCCCTCATTGGCCTGGGATGTATTTTAGGATCTCTGGGCTTTGTGGGTGGAGTCTTGCGTATGTTGGATCAGAACGTCACCACAGACCACCGAAGCGACTCGGCAGCAGTGCAGGGTCTCCTCCTGCGGGTTGCCTCATGATGACTTGACATAAACTGCTCCCTATCAATTGCCGGTGCCGGGGCTGCGGCGGGTCGGGCCGGGCTGTGGCTGTGCTGTGAACGAGGGGAGGCAGAAAGAGTGACGTGGGTGCAGTGCCATTAAGGTGGCACAGAAATTGGGACAGAAAAAAAAATGCACTCACCCAATAATGTAGGACAGTATGGCAATCATAAAACTGGACAAGATTTGAAAAGTGTACCAGGCAAACGTATCAGTCTTTCACCAGCAGTTAGATGCAGGAGACAAGACTGAAGAGTTCAGTGCTGAAATAAGTCACAGCTGAATTCATTTCCGTAATAGTTTTACTGTCTATTGATCCATTTTTTCGGCACACTAACACTGATGATACTTAGTGAGTGATGCGTGACTTCGAGACCTTGATTCTCTTGGATACTGTGGGCACTATCTTGACATATGAATGATCTGTTCATAACTTAATATGAAATATGAAAGGCATCTCCGATAAGAAAAAAAAAGGATGCACTCCCTCCACCTACATGAAACACGTGTGCTGCAGACGCAAATGTGTGTATCTGTATATACAGTTGTATATGATGTATGCTGGAGACGCTATTGTAAGTATTTGTATATACAGTTGTACGTACATCTATTGATCTATGTACGTGTGTTGAATATATGTATATGTTAGGACTACGCATACTCTGGCTGGCTCCGGCTCTTGTCAACTGTTAATATCAGTAGGCGGTGTCCTTACATATGCTAGATCAGGCCAGGCACCACTGAACACCACCAGAGTGACTCGGCAGTAATGCAGGATCTTCTGTGTTGGGTGGGCCCTACATCGATCTCATGTTGGTCGCTCCTTGTGCATTGCTGGCTCTGAGACTGCATTCAGGATGAACCTCGGTGTGGGTGTGTATAGAAGAGCCGGAAAGAGGGGGGGGGGGGGGGGGGGGGAGGGAGGGGTAGTACCATTAAGAGGACGTGTAAAATGGTGCCGCAAATAAATGATGATAAACAGTAAATGAATGAATAAATGAATTGGAAAAAAAGACGAAGGAAAACACATGAAATTGAGACACATCGTTCCTGCTTCAATGAATTGTGTCCCAGTTAGGATGCGGACAGGGTAGAACCCCTTTATATCTGTACAGCAAATAAAGTAGTGTGAAACCCGATTTTAAAAAAAAATGATGATAGTGATGATGATGATGATGATGATGATGATGATGATGATGTGTATTGATGATGATTCTTCTTCTTCTCTTCTTCTTCTTCTTCTTCTTCTCCTTCGTTTCTTCTTTCTTCTTCTTCTTCCCTTCTTCTTTCTTTCTTCTCTTCTTCTTCTTCTCGTTTCTTCTTCTTCTTCTTCTTTCTTCTTTCTTCTTTTTCTTCTCTTCTTTCTCTTCTTTCTCTTCTCTTTCTCTTCTTCTCTCTCTTCTTCCTCTCTTTCTTCTTGTCTTTCTCTCTTCTTTCTTCTTCTTCTTCTTCTTCTTCTTTCTTCTTTTCTTCTTCTCTTCTTCTTTCTTCTTCTTCTTCTTCTTCTTCTTTCTTCTTCTCTTTTCTTCTTCTTTTCTTCTTTCTTTTTTCTTCCTTCTCTTCTTCTTCTTCTTCTTTTCTCCTCTTCTGCTTTTTCTTTCTTCTTCTCTTCTTCTTCTTCTTCTTCTTCTTTTCTTCTTTTCTTCTCTTCTCTTTCTCCTCTCCTCCTCCTCTTCTTCTTCTTCTTCTTTCTCCCTCTCTCTTCTTCTTCTTATTATTATTCTTATTATTTATTATTATTATTTATTATTATTATTTATTATTATTATTATTATTATTATTATACGTTATTATTATTATTCTCATTACTGAGAGTTCTCACGTAACGCTTATCCTCAGTCGGACGTCAAGCTGTAAGCACTAAACGATTCACGCTCTCATTTACACAACGGGCTGCCTACCTGGGTAGAGCCAAACGAAGAGCTATCCACTGGTGCTACTCATTCGTTTCCTGTGTCGATTATTAGTCACTGATTCTTTCGAGGTTTTTTTTTTTCCACACGGCGGATTCACGCTGTATGTGTATGTGCCGTCCATACCAACGGCCAAACTGGCCTTCTCTGCCTGCCGAAAATCGGGGGTGGGATTTTTTTGAGTGTAGAGAGTGTAATTCATGCCTTAATGCGCGGAACCTCGGTCTGTGTAGTCTTATTTGAAGGACTTTTCAAGGAAAGGGGTTAGTAACAATGTTTTAGCCACACTTCAGAATGAAGATCAGCCTGCCCGCACACACGTTCACACACACAGACACAC
>JADBJO010000604.1:50000-57500 GCA_016801955.1 Conus betulinus | reverse complement strand
ACCAGTGTCATTAGGGTACAGTGGAGGTGGACATGTATGTCTCTCTCTCTGACCCCCTGTCCGTTCCAGAACCCGTTTTCAGGGTACAGTGGAGGGGTGGATATGTATCTCGCCTAGTTTCCCTGTCCAAGACAATTCTACAAGGTACAGTGAAACACATATCTCGCCTGAATACCTGTCTGTTCCGAGACCGGTCTGCTCGGGGACAATTGAGGGTTAGCGTGGCCCCCGTCTTGCCATGGCTCCATGTCCAAGAGCATTTATAACCGGATACAGCGGAGGACCTCGCTAAGAGGCCTTGTCCAAGGACCATTCTGCAGAGTACAGGGGAGATTGTGGTCTGTCTCTCCATGACTCCCATGTACAGGTTCAAGGACCATTCTCCCAAGTCCAGTGGAGGGTGTGTGGTATGTATCTCGCCATGATTCCTTGTCCAAGACCATCAGTAGGGAACCATGGAGGACGAATAGTATCGCGCCATGACTCCCAGTCCCAAGACTATTCCATAGGGTACATCAACGCCCTGCCCAAGGCCCGTAATACAGGGTTTACAGTGGATGGTGGGACGTGTATCTCGTCATGACTCCCTGTCTAAGACTATTCTTTAACGCACACTGCGGGCGAAAAACGACATGTATCTCATTCATAAAGCTTATCCAAGTCCATTCTACAGGGGACAAATCATTATGATATCATACAAGGTGGATGGGTGAGGCATTTATTTCAACTATGACACCATTCTCAAACATCATACCGGGGTACAGTGAAGGGTGGATTTCCGAAGAGAGGGAGATTTTCATCGAGAGACTATGACCGAGAGAAAGAGAGACAGGGGAGGGTGAGAGGAGTGTTGGAGAGAGACGAGCGGAGGAGAGAGAGTGCAGGGAGAGAGAGGAGGCGGAGAGAGGAGAGAGAAAATGAGTGTGAGCAGGATGAGAGGGAAGTGGGGATCGAGAGAGACAGAAGACATGAGAGATGAAGTGTGAAAGAGGGAGTGAGTTTGAGGCGGGAGAGAGGAGAGGGGGGAGAGGCGGAGAGGAGAGGGGTGGAGTGATGAGGGAGAGGAGAGGAGGAAGAGGGAATGTGAGAGAGGAGGAGGTGAGAGATGGAGACAGGAGAGAAGGGGGTTTTGAAAGAGCAGGAGAGGGAGAAGAGAGAGAGAGAGGAGAGAGAGAGGTGAGTGAGAGAGGGAGGAGAGTGGAGGGAGAGAGAGGAAGGAATGAAGGGGGAAGGGGGAGATCGGTTGTAGGGACGGGGGAAGAAGAGACAGGACAACGTGATGAAAAGGGGTGAGGGAATGGAGAAATTAAAATGGGAAAAATATATAAAGAATGCAAAATAAAATTAAAATAAAAACGCAGTGAAGAGGGGGATGGGAGGGGGGGGGGGGGGGGGGAGGGTGAGCGGATGAGAGGGGAAACGGGGTGGAGGAAGGGAAAAGACATACGAAAACAAATTGGAAAAAAATACAGGTGTGGAAGATTAGGTGCGAAAAAGTTCCTTTTACATTGGCAGAAATAACCGTGCGGTGCACCCTCTCTCACACAACACACACACACGTGTGCACGCCGTGCACGCGCGCGTGCGCGCGCGTACACACACACACAACACACACACACACACCACACACCACACAGTGTGGCATGTCACACATAGATATAATCCTCTCACTCACTCACCCACTTACTCACACACAACACACACACACACACACACACACACACCACACACACATCAACACACACACACAGCACAGGAGAGAAGAGAGAGAGGAGAGATGAGAGAGAGATGAGGAGGCGTGTACACACCTAGACACGCTTTCTCTCTACTTTACTTGCTCCTCTCTGTCTCTGTCTGGTCTCTGTCTCTCTCTCTGTCTCTGTCTCTGTCTCTCTCTCTCCCCTCCTCTCTCTCTCTCTCTACACACACACACACACACACACACACACACACACACACCACACACCACACACACACACAACACGCACACACACACACGCACAAATATGGCGCAATATATACATTTTGGCCTCTTGCATACATAAAACCATGTACACCTAAAAGACTTGTGTACATACAGATGCTGGAACACGCGCAAACGCGCGGCGCGCACGCACGGGCGCGCGCGCCTCCCGCTCATACACACACACATACATACACACACTCATTCGAAAGCCTAAAAATTTACGGCACCGCACTCAAGGAAAAGCCAAAATTAACTTTACTCAGAACAGTCACAAAAATCATTGCATACATACAAAAAAAAAAGCTTAAGGATGTTTATCCAAGCACACACACACACACATACACACAACACACACACACACACACACAACACCACACACACACCACACACAAACACACACACACACATCACATACACTCACTCACTCACTTATCCACTCATACACCACTCATATACATGACGAACAGACACATACACACAGACATACAGACAAACAAACAGGCAGACGTATGTGAATGTTGCCTAATGTACCGCTTTTTGAACAACTGTAATTTTATTTTAAAATATCTTTTTTATGTCCTCAGCAATTGCAAATCAGAAACCAAGTATTTATTATTACACACCGAGGACCAAATGTGCACTGGGATGGGGTGGGGAGAGATGAGAGTGGAGGGAGAGGCCTGACGGAATACAGAGAGGAGGGCGACCGGAGGCGACGCGTGACGAGCGAGAGACGGGAGAGAGAAGCGAGAGAGAGGAGCCATCGAGAGAGAGAGAGGAGGGAGAGAGAGAGAGGGGGAGATGAGAGAGGAGAGAGACCGATTGGAGAGAGAGACGCCCCGGCGGGGAGAGATGAGAGAGGGAGAACGGACAGAGAGAGAGAGAGAGACAGAGAAGAGGCGAGAGATTGAGAGGAGAGAGAGAGAGAGAGAGAGGGGATGGGGACAGGGAGACGAGACGTCGCGGAGGGGAATCAGACGAGCAAAGCATAATATGCAAGTCTATAGAAAAACATTAACAGATGTTGGTGATCAGACGGATTCTGAGAACACACATGCATCAGGAACACACACACACACACCACACACACAACACATTCACCACACAACACACACACACACCCACACACACACTCTCTCTCTCTCTCTCTATTCTCTTCTCTCTCTCTCTCTCACAACACACACACACAACACACACACACACACACACACACACAAAATCTCTCTCTCTCTCTCTCTCCTCTCTCTCTCTCACACACGACAACACACCAACACACACGCACACACAACACACACACACCACACAAACACACACACAACACACACACACACACACACACACACACACACACACAAGCCACGAAGACACGGTTACTAGAGCACCACTCACACACAATCAAGTACACCAAACCCCGTACACGGCACAGCTACGCCCTTTAGCTTGAAACACGCACGAGAGAGAAAGACACAGAGAAACAAGCATAAAACGTGTGTTGTAACTCTCGCACAGGCATATAGAGGCACGCCATATGTACATTGCGCTCGCTTGCAACCTGCTACGCAGGAGAGAGAGAGAGATGAGGAGAGGGGTTCCGGGCAGAAGAGAGAGAGAGAGAGAGAGAGGAAGAGAGAGGGGAGGGAAGAGAGAGAGAGGCAGGAGAGGCGAGAGGAGGGACAGAGGCGGAGGAGGGGGGCGGAGAAGGGCGGTGGGGGAAGAAGGATCTAAGAAACAGGTGGGGAAGATTAGCCAGAAGCTGATATACCTCTCTCTCTCACGGACATGCTTTTCGGCATCTCCACGTGTTTCTTTCCCACTAACTCTCTCTTCCTCACTTTCACGCCCCCCCCCCCCCCCCCCCCGCCCCCTCCCCCCCCCCACCCCTTGCATCCCCCTCCACCGCCCCCCTCCACACCACCACCGCGGCCTACCCGAGCGGGACCACCCCTGTGTACCTCCCCACCATTCATCCTTGCATTGTTTTCACCCCCACCTTACCTCCTCCTCCTCCTCCGCCTCCACCACCCTCCCTCCGCTTTCTTGTCTTGACACGTCAGCAAAAGGGCTGCACGTGCAAGCCGGCATGCACCTAGAAGGGGAAGGTCACTGGGAGCAGGGAAAGGTCAACCACCGCACTTCCTCTCTCTCTCTCTTCTTCACTGACTTTCTTTCTTCTTTTCTTTCTTTGTCGTTACTGTACTGTCTTTCTCTCTGTTTCTTTCTTTCGTCCTTTACAGCCTTTCTCTCCGTTTTCTTTCTTTCCTTCTTCCTTTCTCTCTCTTAGTTTCTTTTCCTTCGTGTTTCCCTCATTCATATCGTTATTTCTTTCTTCCTCTTCCTTTTCTTTTTTTTTTTTTTTTTTTTTTTTTTTTTTTGAACTCTCTTTGGTTTTCCTCTCTTCATTTCATCCCTCTCTCTAATTTCATCCTCTCTCTCTCTCTCTCTCTCTCTCTCTCTCTCTCTCTCTCTCTCTCTCTCTCTCTCTGTTCCTCGTCTCTGCAGTTTTCCCCATTCTTTCCTTTGTCTTTTTTCTGATCTTTTTTTTTCTTCCCCCCCCCCCCTTTTTTTTTTTTTCTTTCATGTTTTCTTTCCCATATCTTCCAGTTTTTTCGTTTCTCTTTTTTTTTCTGTCTGTCTGCTGTCTGTCTTTCTTCTTGTTTTTTTTTTTTTTTTTCTTCTTCTTTTTTTGTTGTTGATTGTTTTCTTCTCTAACCTTTTTCCCTTTCCTGCTGCCTTCTTTACATTTATTTATCGTTTCTTTAATTTCCTTTTTTCTTTCTTTTACTCCTTTCCTCCTCGTTTTCTTTTTTTTTTCTTACTTTCTTTTCCTTCTTTCTTTGTTTTCTTGTGTGCTTTTCTTTCTTTTTTTTTTTTGTTGTTGTTGACATGCTGTGTCCCCAGTGTACTCTTGTTGTTGTTGTTGTTGTTGTTGTTGTTGTTTTTACTTAGCCTTCTTTATCTTCTTGGCACGGTGATGTTGTGAGTAGCTGGCAGTAGAAGAGTTCATGCAAGTTGGGGGAAGTTGTGAATAAATGGAAACAAAAACTTTAGGCTATGACTTTTTTTTTTTTCCCCTCACCTGCCGAGGGATTAGGTAAAATCGGTTGTTGCCCCAGGCAACACTCCCTCCCCCTACTCCCTCCAGCTCAATTCTATAAACTACAACATGACGAATAAAGAGGAATACACAAGGCACATCGCCTTGGCATATACTATATAAACTCACACATTGCAAACTCTCTCTCTCTCTCTCTCTCTCTCTCTCTGCCAGTGCGTCAGCAAGTAATCCACCAAAGTGCACAGACCCTGTGTACTCCATTCTGATTGGTCACTGCCTTTTGACTCAGCCAATCATTTGGCACGATACATTTATGTCGTCGTAAACAAACAGTAACTTGAAACAAAAACAAATGATAGTTTTTCGAAGCAAAATGACAGGCTGTGGGGATGTTTATCCAGCATCGGCAAAACAAGGCTGAACTTCAATTCCCATGCAGCAGACATGTGAGAATTGTTGCTCTTGCCGGGTGGTTGGGACTCCGCCATCATCATTACATGCCCGACACAAGTGATTAGATCGCCTGCCCCCGGGCTGTCGGGCATCCGTAACTGGGCCTACCGCACAAACAGTAATGAAGGTGTGGAAAACTGGCAAACAGCTGGAATGGTGCAGGTGAGAAAAACAGTACCAAACAGCAAGGGACAACGGGTTGTGTTGGCTGGCCAAAAAAAAAAAAAAAAAAAAAAAAAAAAAGCAGGTCTGCTATAGGAGAAGTAAACAGTCGTGGCAAATGGAAATCACGCATGTATAGTTAAAGTAATGCAGGTAAGCAAAACAGGACGTTGTTAGAGGAAAATGATAATACAGGTAGGAAAATAGAGTGCGTGTAAGTAAAATAGAAAATATTAGGAGCGAACAGTGCAGAAAAGAAAAAAAAAAAGGAAATGATAGGGAGGTGTGGGGTGGGGGTGGGGGGGGGGGGGGGGGGGGGGGGGGGGGAGAGCAGGCAGGAAATAAGAGGGAAAATATGCGGCAGGCAAAAAAAAAAAGTGTTAAAGGAATAGGAAAACGTGATGTAAGCAGGAAAATGGTACAAAAAAAGGGGAAAATGTGGTGCAGTATTGATATTCGTAAATGACGGGAAGAAAGAAGTGCTGGCAGTAATGGTAATGGTAATGTTGCTCACAGCCCAGCCGACCGCAAAGGGCCATATCAGGGCTACTACCACCGCATTGAAGTTAACTCACAAGTCATAAAAAAGAGAAAGTGATTATTTAAGAAAAAAAGTGTTGTTGATAGGAAACATGCTAAATAACTCGTAAAACGAAACACATGCAGGGGAGGGGTACAGGAAGAAGTATTTCAGGTAGGGAAGGAGGTAAAAAAACAGATTAAGAAAAAAAAAAAAACCCACTGTAGGCAATCGGTATATAACAGAGGGGAAAATAGTGCAGGCGGGGAAAGTGGCTGATAACAGGTAAAAAAGTATTGCGGACAGGGGAAGTCATAAATAACAGGTAGAAATGTTGTGCAGGCACGGAAAGTGGTAAGAAACAAGTAAAAAAAAAATTCTGCAGGATAAAGAATAGTAAATAGCAGGTACTTAACAAATACTGCAGGCATGGAAAAGGGGTAAAACAGCAAGGGGTGGGAGGGTGGGGTAGAGAAAGCGGTAAATGACAGAGGGGGGGGGGGGGGGGGGGGGGGGACTGAAAAGTGTGTCATGAGAGAAAGTGGTAATTAACAGCGGAAACTAGTAATACTGATAGGGTAAGGAGTCTTAAGTGGTAGAGAACAGTGCAGGTTGGAAATATATTGAATAATTTGAAGAAAAAAAGGATAAATAAGAAAAATGAGTGATTGGAAAAAAGGCCTATGCATGCAGGTAGGGTTCAATTGTAAAGGAAAAGAACGAGCAGTTCCTTGAAGGGAAAATTGTAAAAGTAAGGAAAATAGTGCAAGCAGGGGAGCTGATGAACAATAGGGAAGAAAAGTCGTGCAGATAAGGGAAAGTTAGAAGTGAAAGGAAATAGTAATGCTGGTCGTGTTAATTGGCAATGATACAAAAAAGAACAGCACAGGTAGGGAAAAAAGTGATAAACAATTGGAGGCAGTATTGCGAAATGAACGAATCTGAAGAACAAAAACCAAAAAAGAAATGAAGATCGTGAGTGGTTCAGACCAAAAGACCACGAAACAAGATGAAAATTTATATCCCTCCGCCCCTCCCCCCAACACTTCCTCATCCCCTTTTTCTTCCCTTCCTCATACTACCTTTCCAGCCCCTTCACTCCCCTCTCCCATCGCTTACCTGAACTAACATCTCTCCCGTGCTAATGCAACGAACGCCTGTACTTCATCCACTATCAGCCTTACCCACTTTGCCCTCCCACCAACAAGACCGGTAACTCCAACAGCCGTCAAGACGGCACGCGCCATTTGCTCCCCCATCCTTCGCCCCATTTCTAATGGAAACCACCTTTCATCCCCCCACCCCCCACCCCCCACCCCGTGCGCCGGTAGTGTTCAGGGCGTT